>PVKS010007122.1:0-74611 GCA_004027875.1 Aplodontia rufa | reverse complement strand
TATCTCATGAGCAGTTTCCAATTCATGCTCTTTTCCTCTGGAGAAGAAATATAATGCATTTTATTTACTCTTTAGGGAATGGTAGTTGAAAGGGCGGGAAGGCAATGGCATTGTCACAGTAAATGACATCCATGCTTGCAGATAATTGAGAACTCTCCTGAAGATGCTAGCTTGCCCAACCTTGCTCATGGAAAACTCCCAGATCACAAGCCTTAGCTGCGCTGAGATTACACAGCTTCTCAGCCAGGCTGCTGGAGTACAGGAGCGGAAAATAAATAACCCAACCTACTCCAAGTCCACAAACCTGCTCTCAACAAAATATTCCGTCTGGCAAGAATTGAACAAGCAAAGTCTACCTCATTATGATGCTGAAGCTAACATACAAGTATAACTATCTTGTCTTTATTATAAGTCAAAGCCCCAATATCTTGGCTCATATTTTACAAATTCTAAGTATTTCATCTTCTAGATGAACATTAGAAATGCTAAAAGATTGTATGATTCTAAGGGGTTCAATTTTTGGCCCTCTCTGGATGAATAAAATCTGAAAGAAGTAAAATTTTTCAGAGGTTTTTGGTTTTATTTTATTTAACGTATCCAGGCTTTAAAAGGAAAATAAAAGATTTTATTATTTTTTGTGACACAGAAAATTTACGGATAGTTTTTTAATCATTGCTTTTGGGTTGTTTATAGCCACATATTTTGGTTATTTATTTACTTAACACATATTAATCACACATATTAATGGGATTTGGTATGGTATGCTATCTGTGCAAATGCATATAGCATGCATTGATCATATCCAAACACCTTTCTTCCACCCTTGCCCCACCACCCCCACACACCCTTTGCAGCTTTCCAAGTCCCTACTCATCAATATATACTTTCAAGCTGACTTAATTTTTTAATTTCCACCTATAAGAATATGCAACACTTGCAGTTTGATCTACCTCTAAATTAGAAAATGCCAGTAGCCTGACATGTTTCAAACACTGCTATCTTTAAGATAATGATTTAGACTCAACAGAAGTCAGTTTGAATCCCAGTTTTCATCATGCTCAATTTGCTTTTGAGATTTTAGTTTGCTCATCACTTAGCACTGGCTGTCTTTCTATGATTTCTTCTGTCTCTAACTTTCCATATTCCACATTTTAATGCAAATGGAGGGAGGTACTTCCTACGTAACTAAATAAAGCTTAAATCTACCCAAATAAACGGCAGATTGTATTTAAAAATGGATATATCCTTATAGAAATTTTAATACCTATTTCTAAGAAGGTTGGATAATAGTTCCCCAAAAACTTTTTAAAATTTATAAAGCCATTTATCTTGGATACATTATGAATGCCCCTAAGTAAGGAATGGATAGGCTGTAATACACGTGCACACACATTCCTCGTCAGAGCTTGAAGTCTAATAATGCAACTCCTAAAGTCAAATTAGGATTTGCAATTGTAGACTCCCAATAAAAGGAAAGCAATCTCCAGCTATAATTATTTCACTCATTCTGCAAATTGGAAAATCTGTTTTAAGGTAAAGTGGCATAGCCAAGAACTTCTGTATCACTGTTTTTAATTGTAGAACAGGCATGGAGCGCCTGCTGTTTATTTAACCTGAACCCTTTTATATACATGCCATGTACAGTTTTATGAAAATTCATTAACTAGATCCTTTTTTAAATTTTATTGAGTCGTTGTGTTATTGAACAATCATCGATGCATACATATGTAGTAACAAAATGATATGCCTCTGATCCTAATCCAGAATCACCCCACATCAGCCATACGCCAGTCTCCTGACTCTCCTATATTTCTCCCCATAAGAGATATGTCTTTATATATATGCAAACCTGGGGAGCTACATGTTTACTGATAAATTTCCTATATGGTAAGTTATGTGGTATCTTTAATCAAGTTTTCTAGGAAAGAAACTTGAACTTACATCTCAGGAGCTTGGCAAGTAAAGATAGGAAGGTGAAGATCAGGGAGCTTCTGAGGTGGTCAGAGAGCCACCACCTTCAGGAACAGGAATCTAAGGTGGCTCCAGCTGGGGTCCCCTCCTGTGATAAAGGACCTCACTCTCCAGGGGCTCTTGAGCTCTCTATACAGACTAGCAAGCCAGGGCTGTGTTAGGACCCCCAGGTCCAAGGGGGACGCATTTCCAGCCACCAGCTTTTAGGACAGAATAGTTGGGACATCAGTGTCTTTTACCACCATTGTGAATTTGATCTCTGCCATCAGCTTTCTAGAGTAAGAGCCTTAACATGCCTTTTCTTCTTTTTTTTTTTTTTTAAACAAGTGCTGGACTGTGGGGGCTGCAGTGTCCGCTCAGCAGTTACACCACTTGCCTGGCATGTGCGAGGACACAGGTATGAACCCAGCAACGCATACACAACCTTGTGTCAGAGAAACAAAGGCCAGATGAAAAACTAAATAAAATTGATTCTCTCTTCTTCTCTCTCTCTCTCACTGTCCCTCTCTCTCTCTCAAAAAAAAAAAAATGGCAATTGCTATACTGTTCATTGCTAACACAGTAATTAATAAGTAAAAAATACTATTAGTCCTCCAAACGCACCTTATTTGGAAATGGCCATCTCTGTAGGTTTAGCTAGGAGAAGACAGTACAGACACAGAATGGGTCCCTCATCCAGTGTGCCTGCTACACCTATGGAAAGGAATGCCACGGGCAGATGCCCGCAGGGGTCAGATGTTGACACAGAGGCCAACAGACACCAGAGGGCCAGCACCTGCCCAGTGCTCAGGGAGAACATGGCCCTGCCTGGCCTCAAGACACCTTGGTGTAGGACTCCCATCTCCAGAACCTGAAGAAATTCATATCTGTGACTTAAGCTACCCATTCTGTGGTAGCTTGTCACAAAAGCCTAGCGAATTAACAGTAGTCAGGACAATCCGTGGCTTGATATAGCAAATAACAGCAAATTTAAATCCAAATGAAAGCTAAGCAAAGGTTTTCAAGTTATGTGTCTCACTATTTTATCTTTAGGCCCCTAACAAATTGTACTTAGTTTACATTAGATGAGCATGAATAGATCAGCTAAACTAAATCAGGACATTTAAAATAGAAGCCCTTGGGGCTGGAGAGGTGGTTCAGTGGTTAGAGTGCTTGACTGGCATGCACAAGGACCCGTATTCAAACCCCAGCCCCACATATACAACTGAGTGTCGGAGAAATAAAGGCCAGATGAAAAAATAAAATGGAATTTTCCTCTCTAAAAAAAAAAATTAAAAATAAAATGGAAGCCTTTAAGAAAAGAAACTGACACACACTCCAAAAACTTAAATACAGGCCAGCACAATATAACCACAAGTCATAATAAATTTGTTTAGTGAATGAATGGCTAACACAGAGAAGCATAATTCAACACACAGGATCATTTTGTGAACTTGCTTCATAAAATATTAAAAACTAAAATTCAAACCATAAATTGGCATAAAAACAATCACCATTTCCACTTGAAGAATTTTGTGATTCTTTTTATCAAGTACAACTTAGTCACTAAAAAAGAAATCCTAGTGGAAAAATTAGAAATATACCATATGTTGTCAGCTTGAGAAAATACACATGCAAGGAAATTTTCTACACTTTGAAGAACTATTCATCAATTTTTTTGCCTGATATTGTGCAGATGGCAAGGTGGCTGTGTCTGGGAGGGGTGATTAGAAATAAATAATGTGCAAGTAGATGCTGGAATTTATATATAAGCATAATTTTGCAAACCTACACATATAAATGCCATCCTAAATGAATGACTTGGGGATGACACTGTCCGGTGGCACAGAGGGTCTTTCTACAACAACAGTAATTATGTTAAAAACCGGTCACTTAAAATAAACTCTTTTTTTAAGTTATTTAATGTTTATCTTTAATATACCTTGATACCAATAAGATCCTAAGCTTCCTAGAGTTCTGGCAAGCTTTGACACTTCTAAATGTAATCTTCATAGACTCCACCCAAATGAAGTAAAATTTTGCCCTGTGCCCTATTTTAATTTCTTTTAGTCATCAATGATTCCTAAAATGTTAATCAAATTGCTTCCTTATATCCAAGCACTGTTGGGTTTTATGGGAGAGAAAAAAAATACAACATAATCTAAAAAAGCATGTTTTTCAAGGAATAATGGACATTCAATTTTAAATTGAGTTTATTATAGTCATCCAAGCAAGGAAAGACACACAAACAGGTGTAAAGCCCTCAAGTTCAGAGCAATTACAGTCATTTTTAATTACAAAATAAGTAAAATCAATGAAACTCAAGTTAACCATATTAATGTAGGGTATCTGGTGATACTGTTTAGGGAATATAAGTCAACCATCCATGAACTTGGGACTGATATTGGACTTCACTTTAGATAAGTCCTCTGCAGATATCCGAAGCCCATCCTTGGTCTTCCCCACAAGAAGTGAGGTTGACCGTGGCTTAGGAGCACAGAGGAGCACAGGGCTCAAAGCCCTGCTCAGCCCCGCACGCTCCCCTCCAGCACCCCCCACACCGCTTCACCAGGACCTTCTGCTGATCACACAGGTCAGCACCATGTGCTCAGCTCACACACAGTCGTCCTCCCCAAGCCCCCAGCAGCTTTGGATGTCCCAGACGTTCCGTTTGCAGCATCCTCCCTGGGTTATGGGGCACACCCCACCCAGCTGGCTTTCCTCCACCACCTTCTCCTGTTCTTCCTTCTCCTTCCTCACCAGCTCTGCCTGCCTAGCTGATGTTTGAGCACTGAAACGTCTTGGCCCCACACTGTCCCCTGCTCCACACTGCTGGCTCCACCTCATCTCTGTACACACAAAGCTTCCGGTGCAGCCCCTCCATGCACCTGTCCACGCTTGCAGTGACTAGACACTGTGGAGGCACAGGGAACGGTGGTGTGCATGTCACATGAGCCGCATCATGGTCCATGCCTGCTCCTCAGAACAGATCCTCTTGACCAGGCTGATTCCATGAGATCTAAACTGGACCATGCAAACTCAAGTCTTAAGAATCTTCTGGAAGCATCGGGAAATAACCACACTCTTCCTTGTGGTTGCTCAACAACTAGGTTATGAAGTTGGAGTTCCCACTGACATATTGGCGCTACTTGTAAAGAACATGTGGAAGATGAAACTAAGAAGAAAGCAGAACTAAGACCCAAGAAAAGAAAAATGAGTCATGCTCAGTAAAGCAGGGCCCAATGAATTCCATCCATATGGCAAGAATTCCCTATTTCCCATCCATCTAGCGTAAGATGGTTTATCAAGGGAACACCACATAATCAGAAAACTGTCCCTGGCAGTCAGTGCAGAGCCTCGAAACAGACCAGGTGCATCTGGGTGTGGGGTTTAGGCAATGAGGATTCCCTGCCCTTTACTGGAAAGGCAAACATTCACTCTCTATTGCAAAGCAACTATTAAACTCCTCCAAGTGCCTCACACCTCAGGCTGCACAATGCTTCTCAAAGTACATATAGGGCCTATTGAATGCTTCTCCCAGGAAACACACAATCTTGTGTCCAGACCAGCACATTGAGGAAGAGATGGAAAAGGAAACAAACTTATGACTACAGACATTTCAGTCTAAGGCAGCAAGCCAAATGGCTACATCAGAAGACCATGAGCCTTCCAGGACAGAACAGCCACATCTGATCCAAGGGTTGCATCTCTTTCTTTTTCTCCAAGAGTTGGGGCACAAGACATAAACTTTAAAATGCACTGAGCTGCTGAGAGGGAGTGATGTAGGGACAAAGATGAACTACGGTGCTACTGTATTCTGCATGCAAAGGCAGAGAGACACTATTGTGCAAGACACCTCACTCCACTTCACCAGAACTGAGAAGTGTAAGCAAGAAGATAGGTTTACACTTTGGACCAAATTAAAAATGATGAAGATGCATTAGGATCAGCCTTAACTTCCTTTGCCATCATCCATGTATTCATGAATGTGTAACAATTCCCTTCAATATGTAAGACTCTGTTGAACGAATAAAAATAAAAATGATAAACATATTTTGCTTTGTAAATAAAAATATATTCCCCAGAGATTAAATTCTAACATAATAGATTAGCAATAAAACAGCCATTAATTATGTATTTCCCATTTATACAGAAAGCATGGACTCATGTGCATTATTTATGCCAAATAAATAACTTCCCATCCTTTGTGAACATCTTTACTGAATGATTAAAGGGGCAGAACACACTGCATTCAAGAATGAGAGAGCAGGAGAAGCTCACTAAGGCAGAACATATATTTTTTCTAATAAAAAGAAATGAGACTTCTTTTTGTTTTCAAATCCATTATGACAATGAGTAGTAATGAAGATAACACTCCGTTCCAGCCTAAGAGTACAGTGTTTCACTCACACATTCGCACCTCATTAATCAACGAAAGTTCTATTTGAAGTAACTTTATATTATCTGATATGAGTTTCCGTATTGATCAAACACAGTATTTATTTATAAAGCAAACAAACACCGGAAGCCTCCACATTTGCTGTGATAGGTAATCTGATGTGTCAACTTGGCTGGCCAGTGTGTCTAGTCGTGCCCTCAAGCATGAACCCAGATGCCGCTGGGAAGGTGTTTGTAAGTGTGATTGATAACTTACAATCAGCTAACTTTGAGCACAGCAGGTTACACTCCATATTAAGGTGTCCTCATTCAGGTGAAGAACTCAAGAGAATAAAGAGATTTCCGAAAATAATTCCATCTCAAGACTACAATATAAACCCCCTTGCATGAGCTCCCCAAGCTACTGGGATGTCCTGTGATCTCAGATTTCAGACTACAACATCAGTGATAGAGGACAGACAGACGTGAGGGGTGGGAACATGAAGTTATGGGACTAGTTCTATAAAATGGGCCCACTATGCTGACCCCCACATGCTTTCTTTTCCAAGAAGCAGTTCACCTGCAGCCCTACTGAGTTTAAGTGGACAAAAAATATCACATTCCTCAGCAAACTATCTTCTGTCTGTAGGAGAAATGTAGGCCTGAACTAAAGTCTCTAAGAGGAACCCAAGTTACCCTGGAGAGAGAGACTTCCATGACCCTTCTCAGACCAGATTCCAAAACTCAGGAAGATAAGGACAATTCCTCCTAACCATAAAATCTATAAGAATTTCATTGATTAGAATCCAATTAGATAGTCAAACCCACAGACTCAAGGGAAAAATGTTTTCCCTCATTTTTAGAAGTTAGAACAAAACCCAGGCTTGGGTTAAAGGCAGTTAAGCTCTTGTACTAGACCCACTAAAGGCATAGTAACGTATAATCTAGGGGAACCATAGATATGTGGGGTGGGGGAGGGAATAGAAAGGAGGGAGGAAAGGAAAGGATATAGGGGGGGACTCAACAGTGTAGCTTATTCTTTACTCTTACATGGAGCAAATAATACTTACTCAACCATTTAATTCCAAATAAAATAAATAAATTTAATTTTTAAAAATGTAAAACAAGAAAAAAAGAATCCAATTAGAACCAGTCAACATCAACCAAGACAACCCCTAGAGTTATCATGGCAATAGGGACTTGAAAGTCTGATGTCATCCTGCTATCAGTCAAAAGTCAAGAGGTAGACCCAGGTGGAACTCTCTGGAACCTTCTCTGGGATCCCCACCAAAAAACTGGAGTGCAGGAGAAGCATACTATCCCTTCTTCTCTGGAAAGACGTGCTCTACCTTGAGTGCTCCCTTTCCTTTTCCAAGCCCTTTAATAAACACATTCCTGTTACTCTGAGTGACATGTCTGAAATCTTTCTAACTTGATCCCAAGAATCATACTGTCTCAGTTTCCCAGAAGGCCCAACTCTGTCATATTAGCTGACTTGACTTTATGGTCTATTTCCCTGCCCTGCAGACTTTAGATTTGCCAGTACTCAAAATTATCTGAGCCAAGTTTTAAAAATAATATTCTCTTTGAATATATATATATATGAAGCATATGCGTATATACACTATGCAATTTATACATACGTTATGTAATTAACATAAATATATATAAAGCATATGTATCTTATGCATACAAATACATTACTATTGGCTATATATTATTTATTGGTGCATGCATGCATGTCCTATTTTCTGGAGTGGATACCTCTTATTAGAATATCTAGATCCACCAAAGCCATCTTAACTGAACCCTACCTTTCAGGAGTTGCAATGTCTGTACTCTGCATGAGTGAAAGTAATGGAGAAGGGTGATCCCAGGTCTGTTTCCTCCACCCTGGTTATTTCTTAGAGGAATTTCCCAGATTCACCGGGGACTTCGTAGCAACTGACCCTACCCAGCCTCAGGCCACCAGGAGCAGGTGGCTTCACACTGCTGTGTTCAACAACACAGGGCCTGTTTGGTCATTCCACTTCTAAAGCCACCGAACCAGGGACCCACTCACAGCAGTGCTGCAGCTTGCTGCTGTGTTTACACTCCCAGGAGTTTGCTTGGCTAGGGTGCTGGGGCCAAGTCTTCTCTTTGGCAGTGTGCAATTCCATTTGTGATTTTGGTAAACACAATATGTCAGTTGAGGTGCTGATGGTAAAAGGAATTTCAAACACCAAATCTTGATATTTAAAACCCTGGCTGGAGCAAGCTATTTATAATGTGATCAGCAGTGGATGATTTGGTTAGGACTCAGGGCAGAGTGTAACTCTCTGCATGCTTTCCAGAGAGGGGGAGAGGAAGATTTCAACTGTAGTGTCCAGGCAACCAGTGGATATAACCATGCCTTTTCTCTTCCTGCCTCCAGTCAACCATGACCTTCCCTTCCCTTGCCATCTCCTCCATTCCCCCTCCATGCCTTTAGAACTAAGGCATCTTCCACTTCCCCTCCTAACTGTAAGCAGGGGCAGTCCTTGTTTATACCTCCTAGATTTTTTTAGCTTCTAGTTGTCAACCTCTTATCTTTCGGTGCCCATCACAGGTATTGCCCTGCATGTAGCCCCAAGAATGCCACCAGAATGCCACCCAGCAAAGGACCTCTTAGTGCTCACAGTAAGGCCATTACTTACAATCAGGGAGATTACAAGAAGCCCCAGTGAGATTTTCAAAAGTCCATTCTTAAAATTATTTTAAAAATTGTTTAATTAATGACAGGCAAACCTGATTGCACAATTTTCCCATACTGGCCATAAGAGAGAGTCTAATGACAATAAAGAAAAGTAAAAAGAATTTATAGAACACTGAGGCTGATACTACAAGAAGATGCTTGTGAGTGAACACAAGATACTTCCACAACTACAGTATGATGCTCAGGAAATAGTGGTGGCTGTGACAGTTTCACTGGTTATTAAATCCCATCCCTCAGGGTGGTCCAAACACCAAGTTCAAAAATACACAAGTGAAAAGATACTACATGCTAAATTTTAAAAACTGAAGCGTGTTGCTCACTTGGAAGTTCTTGGAATTACACTCATTCATATTAAGCATTTGAAACATAAGCAAGCAAGGAAGAATGGCATGGAGGACCAACTGCTTGTTCTTTGTCGGAAAGAGAAGAATCACTATGATAATGTGCTTTCCTGTACCCTGCGCACTTGAACAGTCCCATATGATTTGAGAATTATTCTCTTTCATGATCTTTTTCTTGTGTATCTCTCTCTTTCATTGGCTTCTCCCTCTCTATTTTTTCTTAGAGAGAGAGAGAGAAAGAGATAAAGAGAAAGAGAGAGAGAGAAAGCAAGCATGAGGGAGAGAGAGAGAGAAAGAGTGACTTTAGTCTAATTTTTCATCTGATTTTTGCTTTTCCTCTACTTAGCTGTGTGTATGGTGCTGAGGATCGAACCTGGGTCCTTGTGTCTGGCAGGCAAGCACTCTACCACTGATCCACCTCTCCAACATCCACCAAAGAAGAGAATCACTTTCAAACCCAGGTAACTTAAAGCCTCTCAAAATTAGAAAAAATGGATAAATTTCTGCAAAGACAGCACTTATTCCCCGACTTATCACTGAGTCCACTGTTTATGAGAAACTCCATTTCATTTTTACTCACTTCATTCCACCAAAACTACTTTTGTCAGGGTCTCCAATACCATGCCCGTGCTAAACCTGCAGCCAATTCTCGGGCCATCCTTACCCTATCTCCCTTTGGGGTTCAACAGGATCAGTCTTAACCAGGTTCCTGATGGGTCTTCTGCAAGCGCCTTCATGAACACCAAACCACCAGTTTTCCTTCTTCTGCACTGGCCACTCCTCCCCATGATGTCATTTCCCCTTTTATGACACCCCAACCACTCTTGCACCAGGACTCAGCAGCCCTCCAACTCTTCTCTACCACCACTCACTTCCTTGGGGACCTCATCTAGGTTGGTGGCTTTGAATGTCATGCATATATGAATGAGGCTCAAGTCACTGTCCCCAGCTAAACCCAGCTCCCATATCCAGGGGCCTACTTCACACTGCTGCAGCAAGACCGAGACGCTGGAACTGAAAACTTACCTCTTCCAAGCTGATCCACCTCTCAAACCACTTCCTCAGCTGTCTGGTACCAGCCAACAGGAACTGTATGGGCTCTCATTCGGCGGTTGACTGGGAATGAAGTAGACCCACCTGTCCTGAGTTCTCCAAGCGCTTCATTTCTCCCTTTACCGCGGCTAAAGGCCTCCAAATGCTTCCGCCTTCTCTTCTTTTAGAGGCAAGGCATTAAAACATTACATTTAGAGTCAAGGCTATTCACACTTTCTGTCTTTAGAGTCCCTGTACCGCCGAGGCTTTTCTTCCTCTCTTACGGCCTGCATGTTAGGTTTTCTTCCCTGCCTCTGCTGCTGCTGCTTCTCTGTCTCTGCTTCTTCTGCTGCTCTCCTCTGTCTCTGCCTCTGCTGCTTCTCTGACTAGTGGCTACTACTCTGTCTCGTTTCTGCCGCCTGCATGGGAAGGTCTCCTCTCACCAGTGTCATCTTCTAGAGTCATCTACTTCTCTCTCCCTGTACGCCCGGTATATATCTGTTACAACAACCAATAGTGATACAGTGCAAACACATTCAACCAATTGTAACAAATGAGCAGCCAAATAGCTTAGTCACGCTGTCAGGCAATACTAGGGAAGATACAAGCCAGCTGGGCCTCTTAGAGTTGTTTACCACCAATTCTTTTACAAGCCAGCTGGGGCCCTTAGAGTTGTTTACCACTAATTCTTTTCTCTGGCATCATGTTGGGTTTAGTCTCCAAAACTCAGCTTCTCCTCATCTGGGGCCAGGTCCACCATCAGGTCCTCAGGTGAAGAATCCTGTGAGTCATTCTGAATTCCATCTTTTCTCTACCAATCCACACCCCAACTAGCAGCTGATTCATTCTTCCTTCCCAATACACCCTGCACAAGGGCACGTCTCACACCTCCTCCACACGACTCTCTTCCAGCCATCATTATTTTCTTGGCCTAATGACATCATCTAACGAGTCTCCCCACATCCCTAATTCCCTCCTTAGAGTCTAAACTTTATAACATTCCAGACTGAGGCAAGGCTACACCAAATCATGTCATTACTTGCTTAAAACCGTCCATGGGCTACAAGACCACATGTGGTAGTGTATTCAAAGTGCTTAGAGACACAAGGAGGACATTGAATATACTGCACATGGGGTTCTTGGCCCTCACTCTCTGCGTCTGCAATAGTTTCCCCCAGGCCACAGGGCCGATTTCCTCAGCTCCTTCAGTCTCGTGCAGGGTCATTTCTAAGGAGCTACTACTAGCGTCAAATTCAAGTCCCTCTCCCTTGCCTGGCCTCCAGCCTCCCTGTCCTTGCTCTACCACTGCTTTGTTCCCACATCACATATCAACTGCGAGGCGCAATAATTCGTTCATTTCTGCTCACTGTCACCTTCCCTTCATCACGCCGCAAACTTCACAGAAGCAGGTGTCTCTGTTTTGTGTGCTGATACATTCCAAGCACCCAGGACACTCAAAGCGTGGCTCAGCAAACACTTGCTTGAAGTATATGAAGACTCGAAACTCTAATCTAACAACTGTACTCAGTAGTTGGAAAATGTCTCTGAAAGGTGGTGAAAGGCATACTCTCCAACCAAATGCAAATGTCAAATATACCGGAGAATCAGCACTGAAGAGGGGTGAACGCCCTGCACTCCAGCTTAGATCCTGGTCTAATGATTGAGCCTTGGTATCAATAAAATCAGGAAAAAAAATTCCATAGGGTTTTTGTTGTTGTTGTTTTTAAAACTAAATGTGATGATATGTGTAAAACTGCATTCCAAAGGGCCTGACAGTGTAAGAGAACCCACCACTCCTGTCTGACCTGGGTCAGGTATGAAGTGCTGTCATTTTTCATAAAGTAAACTATAAGAATCCAGCGTGACTGGAACGTGCAGCTTCATGCAAGGACCTGAACGCATCTGATTAAGACACAGGTCCTTAAAGAGTGAGGGCTACTTGGGTTTTCCCATCCAAGCATAAAAGCCCTCGGATGCCCAGAGGGCAGCCTTAAACTAGGGATTAACTGGAGATGCCAAAAGAATTTGTGGAAAAAGCATCAACCCATGGGTTGAAACAAGGACACAGCACCTTTTCTTGCAAAGAACAAGATCAGAGGAGAGTGGTGAGCTGCGTGGGACACGGTCCCAGACTTCCCAGGTTGAAATCCTGGATCATTCACTTTTCCTGTATGCATCATCTTTGACAAATGCTTAGCTCCTTGTTGAATAAACAGAAATAATCCACAGGATCATTGAGGATTAAATGAACTACCACCTTCAAAAGGCTTAGAAGACCTGTGTCTGACAATAACTCCTTCGAGTAACCAAGGGTGTGGAAACAAGACAGAAGAAAAGTTTAGTGTATACATCCAACAGGTTACAGCATCTTACCTCCCAATCATATAAAGGCCAGCGAAAAGGAGGTCCTTGAGCACCTTCTTAGTTCCTGCTTAAGTATCATTTCTAATGAAAGAGCTACAAAGTTTAGGTAGAGAAACAGAAAATCTCAAGGCAATGAGGCATAGGAAACATTAATGACTCCCGGACACTTCCAAATCTGACCTTGAGTGCATCCACAAGCGAGTGCTCTCCGACACAGCTTCTTTGGTACTGAGGGCCAGTGACTCCTCCTCACCATAAACTGAGGTGCCTCAAGGTGGGTTGTGGAATGGCAGCACCCACATCACCTGGCTCCTTGTTACATGACCACCTTGTTAACCCTCGCTCCCTACCCACTGAACCGCCCTGCCATCTGAGTTTATAAAACCCTCCTCACAAGGGGGACACAGGCCAAAGTCTGAGAACCACTGTCCCAAGCCATTAATATCAAAGAAGGAGTAAAAGGTACTAACAGAAAATTGGACTTGATTTTTCACTACTTCATCTAAGTTACCCATTTATAAGGTTTGGTTGCCAAATTATGTCTTTAGAAAACACTGAATAAATGCAATATTCCTTAAGATACTGAACTGGTTTCACAGGATAAGAAATCTCAAACTCATAAATACCTGTTCAGCAATAACTACATAGAAGTTTTCATGTTAGGAGAGACAGCAGAGAAAATGAAAATGGAAAACCTGGACCTTATTCTTATTCTCTGGGAGTTTATTATATTACAAGGATTCAGACACAGAAAGAACGAGCAAAACCACAAAGCCAAATGAAGCTCCTACTGTTACAACTAAGAAATTCATCAAAGTTCAAAGATAACGTGCAAGACACACTCAGAACAGCAGCCTAACTGTCAGAGAGAGAGGAAGGGAGCTAACAAGGAACGTTGTGGGTACAGAGGGTGACAATGTCCTGGGACTTCAGTGTCAGGAATCCTAAGTGTGGCCTCCAGTACTCTTCAGTGGAAAGTTGTACACAGTTTTAGAGAAAGACTGTGTCTCTATATCCAACAAACTCAGCCTTGGATGAGAGTTTAGCAGCAATAATTAAAAATAAGAAGACAGGTAACAGTCCAGAAAAGAGAGGCTGGAGGGATAAAATGACACCAAACTTGCAACACATAGGTATCTTGGAATACTTAGGGGCAGTGATGGCTAGATCTGCTGAAAGAATTAATGAGTACGTCAAATGTGATCCTAGAATCGATAGTAAAAAGACCAACAAAAATTATGCATCTCTCTTCAACAAGTGGCATGTGATGCAATTCTTTTACTAACAACACGGCTGAATCTGACCTGTATGGTAGTTTTAAAATTTAACCTTGGACTGGAAGAATGAAATTGAGTTTCACATTACAAGGATTAAAACCCAAATCATCGCAGCTTAGAGCATTATACCCATAAGGAAACATGTTAAGGGAAATCTCTTTCATACTAATGAACTGCTTATTCTCCACTTTAATAAATTACAAAAAAAAATTATTAAAATGTGTGCAAAAACATACATTCGATGCCCAACATGTTGACTGTGAATGCACATTTTTAAACTTTTTTCATATTATCTATGCTTACAAATCATTTTTATACTACTGATATCAAGTTTAGACTCAATTTTAAAGCTATTCTAAAAATTAAAGACATTGGTTTTCACACATCAGCTTTCTATACTGCCAAATGGTTAAGTCGTGTGTAGGAATTCAGGTTTGAAAATGGGCATCCTCTGGAGGAAGTCCTCAGATGGAGTTCAGGATGGTAAGGGTGAGCAGCCATAGCAAGGTATGAAGCCTTCTCAAAGACATCTGCAGGTGCAAAGGCCCTGAGGCCCTGGTCTCTGTGAGAAACAGAGATCCAGCAATAAGGCTGGGACATAGCAGTCAGGTGGGGCAGTGTCCTGCAAGCCATGGTAAAGAGGCTCTTCCTTGTGCATGTGAGAGTCAGGGAGGTTGTGAGCAGGAAGTTAAGATGATTACCCTCTGCCAAAGAGTTTATGCTTGTGTTCTAATGAGACATTCAATCTCGTCATCTGGACCAGAATAATGTGACACTCTTGACTTGTAAAGGGTGTCTGTGATCTCAGGGTCAACAAGAAGAAGAGCTAATATACATTAAGTATGGGTTAACCTACTTAGCGTCATGTTTAATAAATTTGAGCTAAGCTACAAATGTGCATATTTGATCAGGGACTCCCCATGCTATTAAAGAAAAAATATCACCTCTATATCAGGAAAATTATGCCTGTCTGCTCTGTGATTTAAGATAGGGATTTAGGAAGAGGAAGCATACACAGCATAGCATGATTGTCTACACAACATACCATGACTTCAACACAGTCCTTCCAGCCAGGGTCCACTGAAGGCTGACAAGGTCTGTTTGGGGCCCGCATGATCCTGAGAGGAGGGAGGAGGGTAGCAAGAGTTGTCAGGGGCCAGCAGCAAGCTGAGATTCCTTATGGCATACTTTTGGGTGGTTGGTGTTATTCCCGAAAGTGAATGTGAAAAGAGAATGAAAGGACAGCGTGGCTTCCACCCAGCTCATTACGGCAGTTTTCTTTTTTTGTCCCCTAAAGAGAGGGGGACAGTGAGAGAGTAAGAGAAAGTTTCTCATGTGGCTTTCATTGCTCTGACACTGTTGTGTGCTTGGTGCTGGGGTTCAAACCTGCGCACTTGAAACATGCCAGGCAAGCGCCGTGGGTACGGCTTTTCAAAGTGACTTTATCCTGGGATTGTTTGTGCTTGGTTTTCACTCTCATTTCCCTCCAGTTTTAATTTGATCTTCCTTGTTAATGAAGGCATCCCTGGACATGTTCTTAAACATCATCTACAACACAGGACTCTATCCAATTAACCATAAAAATAGGTGTCTTGGTTGATGTCATTTCATGCCTCCTACAGATGATGTCAATACATGCACACAGAGACATCCCCACCATTTTGAAGACAAATTTCCTGCTGGAAGGAATGGGGTAAGGAGGGGAAAGTGTTTATGAAGTGAGTGAACCCAAAATTACTGTCTGCAGGTGTAAAGTCACCTTATAAGCAATAAAACACCAGTACTTTCCTATTCTTCATAATCTTACCTGTTGATGTTGCCCTATTATATGGAAACTGCATAGTCTATTGACCTGAAACCTTAGCACTGATGCAGTCTTACCTCCAAGCATTAAATCTCTGTATCCATTTACCCTTCTTGTTCCCAACTGAACCTAATTACAAAAGTAATGAGAGCAGGGGCTGGATTGGTGGCTCAGCAGTTACAGTACTTGCCTGGCATGCACAGGTATGCAGGTTCAAACTCCAGCTCCACGTACACAATAAAGTGTCAGCACAACAAGAGCCATATGAAAAACAAAATAAAGTTGATTCTTTGCCTCTCTCTCACTGTCCCTCTCTCTTAAAAAAAAAAAGTAATGAGAGCAAAAATGAGAAGACTATAAGATATTCCAGCAAGCTTCTACTTGCTGTCCCTAGGTTAAATGCTTTACATGTATTAGCTCATTAATCTGAAAAACCCAATGGTGCAAGCTGGAATCCTGCCTGACCCTAGGTTCACTCTCCAAACTGTGGCAATCACCTCTCCTTCGGGGCTGTTTGCCCCAGCCCTATGTGGAGTCTTCTTTTTCCTTCAACACCAGTGTCCCGTTCCTATCAATGACTGAGGCAGTTCACTTCTGCATCAGTATGAATTACACTGAACACAGGGCACCTTACACTGTGATTGACATCATCTCTGCAGGAGTTAAGTTCCCTGTGCAGACCTTCTGATGGTACTAGGTCTAAAAATATTTCAAAAAATATATATATACTTAACAACAAAACAGTAGTAATCAAAATCTCTTTCCCTCAGTCACCAGACCAAATGATCACAAAATTATTATAGGAAGAATCAAGGCCCAGTTTATAGCAGAAAATAAGGTCTTGCATGATTCTGGTCTTCCTATATCTCCACACAGACCTGAGGTGTCTGTTGGCATTCATCAAACCTCCCAAGGGCTTTCAATTCAGCAAAAGGTCCAGCAGTTTTCTTGCCCTGGAGTTTCTGTACCTACTTTCTCAGAACCTCCTCCCCCTCTTAACCTTGGTGACTAGTGGCCCTCCATTACATCTGCTTACATAGTGGTCCTGCACACAGACCTCACACCCAGCACCCTCTTCCAGCATCCAGCCTCTTCCCAAATTCTTTTCTCAGCTGTAAACATTATTCATTGATATGCTAAAATCCGCCCTTCCAGGAAACTCTGAGCACCACAAGGGCTGGCACCCTATCTATTTCAGTACTCCACCCCCAATACCTGTACTAACCACAATACAGGCACAGTGTAGATCCTACCAGAAACTGACTGGCTGATTTTCCTCCAGTTCTTTGTCAATTATTTAGGAACAACCACAATAAGAAAAAGAGACATAGTTTGTTACATCTTTATTCAACTGTCTATTATTTTGATTTATCACAATTAATCAGAATAAATCTAAATTATTTAAGGTTCAATTGCATTATGTTACAATAAAAAATTTGTAAACTCAACAACTCAACTGGAAAATTCAAGTAAATTTGAGGT
Source organism: Aplodontia rufa (assembly GCA_004027875.1). Classification (NCBI taxonomy): domain Eukaryota; kingdom Metazoa; phylum Chordata; class Mammalia; order Rodentia; family Aplodontiidae; genus Aplodontia; species Aplodontia rufa. The sequence continues at coordinate 57,250 of PVKS010007122.1, read as the reverse complement.
ACAAATTTAAAAAACGGACTGTGCTTTGTAAGTTGTAGATTTCTAATCTACCAGCACATGCTAGGGGAAGAGTAATTCTATCAGTATTTCAGAACTTCCACTTCAATTTCCCATGTAAACAGAAATTACAGAAGTACTGAGAATGAAAACTTGCTGCTTCTTGCAACCAATTCTTGTTTTAAAAATTATTTACTTAAGCAGTGTTCTTACCTATTATACTTGCTCATTCACAATGAAATTAACTAGAAAATGATTTTATTAAGTATTATATATTATTGTAATGCTTCTGAATTCTTAGGGAATACTAATGTTACAAGTGGTATTTATGTGGCTTGGTGGTTACGGCGCTTGCCTGGTATGTTCAAGTACACGGGTTCAAACCCCAGCACCCATGTACACAACTAAGTGTCAGAGCAACGAAAGCCATATGAAAAACTCAATAAAACCTGATTCTCTCTCTATCTATCTTTAAAAAAATTAATTAAATAAAACAATGAAGTTTTAAAATAGGGATATTTCATAAGCGAGACTCATAGGCCATATAACATTTTAAAGTCACTTTCCAATTCTTCTACTGGGGTATAATACACCTTCCAAGCAAACAGCACACACTTTCTTTCCTACCTACAACTGCTTTTGTGCAGATCTACTATTGTTTCACTCCTGGATAATTCTATAATCACTGTTGCTGGAAGACCCCTTCTTAGTAAACTTTAGAGCTCAGTTGTGAATATTATTGTGTTAACAGGACGTATTTTGGAACATTTCAAACAATGTGAAATCTATAATTTTAACACAGATTCGTAACCATTTCAGCAATTTCTTTTAATTGAGATTCTAATAATTATAGCTAAAATCCTGTGATATATATAGGAAGCGTTCCAATTACAAACTCTCAGAAGTGGACAACACGTACTTGGCTTTACTCATTGTAACAATTACGTCCTATGGAAATCAGAGGTTGGCTGGTTGGTGTTTTACACACATGCTATAATTCACCTACAACACATGTATAAAAAAACAGACACCAATTAGAAGCTTTAATTTGCATTTATTCACAAATGACCTCAACAACTATTTAAATATAACAGTTCTTGAAGATGACTAGGAAATACCCATAACTCCAAGATCTCCTGTAAAATGCTCCAACCCCACAAATACAATAAAGTACAGTGAATCACACAGAGCCTGCCAAATTGATATCAACATGTTCCTGCTTCTGTACAATTTTTCTCTCAATAAAATGCCACTTCTTCTTGTATGGTGCAAGGGTAAATAAAAATCATGTTTTCACAAATCTACTGCAAATCATAATCTCAATAATGTTTTTAGGTGACAGTGTTTTAAAGGGTATCGGGCCAGGGATGATGGCACATGACTATAATCACAGCTATTTGGGGAGGCTGGGGCAGGAGGATCACAAGTTCAAGAACAGCTTGGGCGATTTACTGAGTCCCTATCTCAATACAAAATAAACAAGGTAGGGGATGTTTCTCAGTGCCTAAGGCCCTCAGTTCAATGCTCAGTACAGAAAACAGATAGATAGATGACTGATACATAGACATAATAGATATATAGAAGTATACATGTATATGTAGATCTACATACATATATGTAAGCGATATATCTATACATGAGTATATAGGGATATGTATATGAAGGCTTTTCCTGTTCTCTCCTCTCAATTGCAGACTGTAGAACATGACTTGAACAGAACTAATCCCCCACAAGTATATCCTGATAGATTCCACTTTGATTTCCATGTAATATGATAACCCGCGATGTGCTTTCCTGTCTTAAGAGTTCCTCTCACCCTCTATGCTTAACTCCAGGGGTACAACCTGCTGCCTTCAGCTCCTCTGCTCAACCTCTGCAACACAGGGTAACAGAGCGGGACCTAACACCAAACAGTAAAGCTAGAGTGATCCCCAGAACTTCTCTCCCCCAAACTTCATGGCCTTCTCTATCAGTGCAGGCACCTCCTGCCTACCCTTTGCTATGTTAAAAAACTTGGAGTCATCTTTTGTCCCTCCAATTCTTGCATCCAGTCCAATTTGTCAATAAATCCTGTCCTTCACAGCATATCCAGGAGGATCACTTCTGTTGTATAAACCTAAACCAACTCTTATTTGGATTCCTGCAGGGGTCTCCTAATCGACCTCCCTGCTCCCTCTCATCCCCTCACAATTAACAGGGCAACCTGAAGAATCCTTTTTTTTATTTATTTTTATTAGTGAATTATAGTTGTACATAATGATGGGATCTGTTGTCACATATTCATAGATGCACACAGAACAGCAATGCAATTTGGTCAATACCACCCCCTGCACCCCCCTACCTCCCTCCTCCCGTCCCCTGATACCTTGCCTCTCTTCTGGGTCCTATATATTTCCTAAAATACCCAAGTACAGTGACATAATTCTTATACCTATGAAGAACATTTTTATATACATGACTATAGTATATACAGTGACATATTTATAAATGCTTGGAATGTATCTTGCTTTATCTCAATTCCAACATTTCCCCTTCTCCCTTTCAATCATCCCTTGTTATTTTTTGATATATTTAACAATAGGATTAAACATTTACGTTTTTGTAAATGCATGCAGCATAGCTTGTTCAAATATCCTATGCAGTACCTTACAACTGTATCTCATAAATATTGACATGTTGAATTTTTATTCTATGGTTCTAATATATGAGTTTGTCTACCTATTCCCCAAGCCTGGGTTCAGCTCCAGCCACCATAAATGAGGGAAAACATTTACCCTTGACTCTCTGGGTTTGGCTAACTTCGCTCAGCATGATTTCTTCCAATGCCGTCCATTTACCTTCAATAGATGCAATATCATTGTTTCCAATAGCTGAGTAGAACTCCGTTGTATAAATATACCAGAGCTTTTGGATCCATTCATCCAGTGAAGGGCATTTGGGTTGGTTCCATAATTTAGTGATTGTAAATTAGTTGCAACGAACATAGATTTCGCTATGTCGCTGTAATGTGCTGATTCTAACTCCTCTGGGAAAAATACCCAGAAGAGGGATAGCTGGGTTGTATGGTGGATCCAACCCTAATTTTTGAGGAGTCTCCACACTGCTTTCCAGAGGGACTAGTGTGCAGTTCCACCAACAGTATGCTAGTGTTCCTGTCTCCCCACAGCCCCTCCAGCATTTATTGTTCCTATTTGAAGAATCCTTTTAAAATGTGAGCTGGGTACTCACTTCAGCAAGCACATATACAAAAAGTGGAACAAAACAGAAAAGATTAGCATGGCTATGGCGCAAGGACAACAAGTAGATCTGTGAAGCACCCATATTCTTAAACTATAAGTGAGAGAAAGATCAACAGAGCGAGAGAAGGCAACTGGAGGAGGGAGGGAGGGAGGGAGGGAAATTTAGTACTGGAAACTGAATTTGAGCAAATTCTACTCCATGGTTTTATAACTATGTCAAAATGAATCCTAATCTTACATGTAACTAGAAAGAACCAATAAAATAGTGTGAACTGGATTGTGTCACTTCTCAAGATTTGGTCTGAGCTCCCAATGTGACTGATGGCGATACTTACCTGCCCACTTCCAGTGCTATGGTAACATTGGCTTCCCTGACCTTCTGTGAGTACAACCAGCATTTCCACACTTTAGGGACCTAAGCTACTGCTTCTGGGTTCTTAACCAGGATAACTTGAAATGTGCTACCTTCTTGAAACTCTATCTCAAATGCACCTTTTCAATGTAGCTTCCCTGACTACCTCATTTAGAAATTCAAGCAACACTTCCTATCTTTGTGTACCCAATCCCTCTGTTTTTCCATCACAATTACCACCTCCTAAAATCCTCTCTATTCAAATTGGGTGAAGTGAAATGAAAAATAAAAGTCAATACTCGTTTCAACTAATGATTTAACCATATTTCCACATGTATATCATATGATCCTTGGCTGGTTGTTATGAAATTTTTTTCAAAGATCACCTTGTTTTATCCAACATAATCGTCAATTTTTCATTGAAAACATGAAGATATTTGCTACAGCAATTGCTGTTTACCGCAGTGTCTTCAGGACATCAGGGTTCCCTTTTAAACACTGGAAACTGTTCTTGTATGCAAGAACACCACCATGACCTTTTCCAACTTCATATGCACCATGATTGAAAAAACAACAATTTTAAAAAAACCTCAAATTCCATCTATTCAAAGAGGTCATCCCAAAAGCACATCTGTAGAGCACAACATCAGGAAACAGAAAAATTCAATGCATTACTGCCTCCAGCACTAAATTTCCCTCTCTCCCTCCCTCCTCCAGTTGCCTGCTCTCTCTCTCTTGATCTTTCTCTCACTTATAGTTTAAGAATATGGAATGCTTCACAGATCGGCATGTTGTCCTTGCGCCATGGCCATGCTAATCTTTTCTAGACATTTCAGTGCCTTACTTATGATCCTAAAAATTAATATTTTGAAGAGTTACTGAAAAAATTGTCATCATAGCGCTGTGCCTTCCTCTTCCTCACAGAGGTCTTCCTTCTATTCATTTTCTCCTGGTTATGAGAGCATTGCCTCTGGGTTATCCCCCAGTCTGTTTCCTTTGACGCGTCAGCCAACTCTTCCATTCTTAGTCTCTCAACAGTTTCCAAACTGCTTTACAGTTACTGTAAATCTACTTTGAATACATTTAAGGTGGTACAAACAAGAGCTATATTAAATTGAACATGAATGAAACAGTGAATATCATTTGAAGACACAAGTTAAAAATAAAGCATTCTGTATCCCATTCAATAGAAAAATTAGGACTAAAATAAGATACAGAGCTGAGCTAGACTTCAAGACTCAAGTTGCACAGCTCAGAATTAGGTTTGGGGACTCTGTGTCGCCTCTATTGCTCTGTTTAATAGTACAATCTGATTCCACCTATTTTTTAACATTTCGCTTAACCCTTCAACTGACATGAAAATTTTCCTGGGTTTAAATTGTCTTCCTAATAAAGTTAAAGTTAAAATTTCTCACTTAAAGAAAATAAATCCTATACTGATATTCATCTGCGTTCTCCATAGTACCCAGGTCATTGTTATGCAAATAGATGCTCAATAATAAAACTGTTGATTGCCAAACAATTGCTGTTTCCTATCATAAATGATATACCCTGGAAAATTCTCTTTTAGAATATGAGGGTTGTGAGTCTCAAAGGATTTTACTCAATGGGAATAAATCAAATTATAGGGCTGGAAATATCACACCAGGACCCCGTGCACAATAGCTTCCCTAGCTTAGGAACCAATTATTTCTGATTGGTATTAAGTATTACATGGACAGATGCTACCAGGACAATAAAATTATTAATAATTTCCAGCAGTAAATTCAATTATTAAGATAATAGGTTCTTCTACTTGTGATACATGGGTAAAGCAGGAAGACAAAGGAGTTCTTCCTTTTAAAGCTGATTTTCATGAAAATAATCAAATCTGAGCCCCAGAAGCCCAACGTAACAACTGCTAGGCAGATATCAACATGCTCCAAGCACATAATCAGCATAAAATTGTAATCACCATCCACGCTTTGCTGCTTCTACCAAAGCAGTTCTTCGCCTAAGCTAAATGTAAGAATAACATAATCACATATTTGAAGCCAACATAATAGATGGAAGAGAATACATAATTAAGGACAGTATAAAGCAGGGATGTGTGAGACAAAAGGAGGGTTTCACATCCCCAAATTCTTGAATGCTCTTCAATATTCTCAGCAAGGGGAATAATGGCATTTGACATGGAAGAAGTATGTCTATGCTAACATCCACTGATTTCAGACTTTACTGAGGCCCCCCTAGAATAAAACTCTGAGTTCCTTCCCCAGCTCAGGCTGCTCCATGGGTCTCCCATAACCAGCTCCTAAACAGACTGTGATCACGAACTGGTCAGAGACATGAGTTTTCAATGCAGGGCTCCGATCAGCATTCCTAATTACTCCTTTATCACTTCCAGAAATATGCTTCCCTTAAATAAAGGTACAATTCCAAGAGCCAGCCCAAGGGATGCCACTAAAGAACTTCTAATTCCTAAAAAAAAAATACTATTCACACACAGTCATTTAAACGTTAAATCTGAAAAATAGTGTTACTCTCCCTAGAAATTTCTACAGAAGTTATTTAACAGAAATAATTACTGTATTACGCAGAAATACGGAAGCCACATTAAATACAGTAAAACAAAGCATTATACATATGAACAAATACAGAAATCAGTGACTACAATAATCTCATAACCAAGACAAGGTGAGACTTTTATCTAAAAGTGTCACCTCTCGTTTCTGGAAAGAAGGAGAGCTTATTGGTCTCAGCCGCACGTGGTGCTCAGTCAGCCGTTCCTAGATCGAGCACTTGGCTGCACAGTGTCCATCAGGGGACTAATAACGTTGCAAGGCAGATCATTCTTTGCTCTGGGGGCTTTGCATTGTACATGTTGACAGTGTCCCTGGACTCTACAACCCAGATGCCTGGAGTGCTGGCCCTCCTCCCTCAACTGTGATGAGCAAAGTGGCCGAGTCAGTGCCACGTGTCCTCTGGGTGGCAAGGGCATCCGCAGTTGAGAATCACAGGTCTATGGCCAGTTACTCACCTGTGTAGTCTCATTTGTTTTTGTGGGGTTATTTTTTTTCAATCTGTAAAATGAGCTAAAATGACATTAAAAAGATATTCTCAAAGTTTCTTTTCAGGATGAGTGCTGTACTGTTCTAAAGTTCCTTTTTCAATGTTTCACAGCTCATCTGCTTTGAAAGGAAGAGATTTCAAAAACTAAGATGGGTGCCAGGCACAGGGGTGCCCATCTGTAATCCCAGCTACTGGAGAGGGGTAGGCAGGGTGGCACGCTCAAGCCCAGCCTCAGCAACTTAGTGAAACTCAGTCTCAAAGTAAAAAGGGCCGATGAAGTAGCTCAGTGGCACAGCATTTGCCAACCATGTGTGACCTGAAGAATCCAATACTCAGTACTGCAAAAATAAAGTAATTAATAAGCAAACAAATTGAGAAGGAAAGGACTACTTTTAAAAAGGTAGAATCCATCAATAACTCCAGAGAGAAAGGAAAAGTGAGAAAAAGGAGAGAGGAGGAATAATCATCAATTTCTCCAGACTTCAGTAAGCTAAGTAAACTTCTGATATAACTGAGATAAAAGACTTTATTAATAGAGCCCAGTAAATGAGCATGACTTTACACTCTCTGGTTGAATCTGTATGGGAAGAAAAATCATGCTGCCCAAAGATGTCCGTACTGAAATCCCTAGAACCTGTGAATGTGCTATCTACACATAAGGGGAATTGAGGCTGCAGATAACATTGAAGTGCTAATCAGCTGAACTTGAAGTTAGCTTGGCCAAGTGTCATCAACACAAGCAACCCAAGGAGTATGCAAAGGAAGCAGAGGAGGAGTAAGTAAAAATATTCTCCCCCAGAACTCCAGAGGGAGCACAACCCTGCTGCTACCTCAATTTTAGACAAGTGAGATCCACGTTGGATTTCTAGGATACAGAATTTAAGACAAAAAAATTGTATTGTTTTAAGCTACTAAATTTAATGGTGATTTTTTACAGCAGCAAAAGAAAACTAATACACTCAATGATGACCAAAGCAGCCAATGAGTATACAGGACTGGGCTAAAGCAAGTCTGAGCAAGAAAGCCATCAGGAATCAACACAACCCATACATATAGAAGTATGGGCCAAGGTTACCAACCTTGAAAATCAGGAAGGTGCTGCTAACTGCAATACAGGAAGTACAAAGGAATCAACACCAGAACCCACTGGGAGACTCTACAGAGATTCTGTTTACAAAGTGTGCAGCATCGTGCCTGGCACATCCCAAGCAATAAATAAACATTCATCATGGATGTCCTACTGCATCTTGCCTGGAAAAACAGGATGCCTTTGCCCCACACCAACGGTCATTCCTGCGTAGGCCTGATCAAGAGTACACTACTGCTCATGCAAAACGCAGAGTGCGAAATCACAAGCTATTAGGCCTCCCTGAGAATTCTTAGAATGATCAATAACAGCACGCAATTCTGTGTGGTCTCGATCAATACTGATTCCAGTCATCATGAACTCACTCAGGGTTGCTGCCTCTCTGACACCTTATCAGGAGCCACAGATAAGCTGTAACCATTTTTCTAGGTGTCTGCTAGCACATCTATCATCGTGACAAATGCATGACATGGCATTATACATTCCCGCTCCAGCCTCGCTTTAACATGCCAAGTCTGTGTGTAGTAAGTACCACACGACTCCGATCCAAGCTCGCGTTCGAACGCTCTCTGCATTGCCAAGGCATGATGGCCTTGCCTGGAACGTCCAGCTGGTTGGCTGATGCAAAATGCACCGAAGCCAGGACGGTCTCAACAAGTAGAGTCACTCCAGAGAAGCATGAGCTTGCTTCAGGCTGCAGGGCTAATTTTATATCGTGTTGATTCTAGCCAGGAAAATTGCCCTTTGCTCAGACTTTGGACTGATTTCAGAAAAAAAAAAGTCCAATAATTATTTGAGACAAGAAATAATTGCTGTTTTTGTTTTTATTTGGAGGAAGAAAATACAAAATCACAGAAAACATTACAAGCCAAGAACATCTTAGATTATTATAATCAGCCAATCAGAACTTTAATGAGCAGCTTAAGATTCTCTCTCTTCCACATGGAGATGAAGTTCTATCTCCTTAGCAAGATGCCCAGTCACACAGGCAGAAGAGTCTGGGCTACCATGTGAGAGGTGAGATCGTCACCACAGCACTGTGAATCAGAAAACAAAGTAACTCAAAAGACCAATCACCTTTCACCATTTGTTATGGACTAGAAGACTTCTGATTTATTAATTCCTTGAACAATCAGACCTGTCAAAGACATTGAAATAGTATCTATGGCAAAGCTGAGATCCTAAGCCAAGAACTTTTGACAGATCTCAGCAATCCATGTTCCTACTAAAATCTCAAGTTACATTGTGACTTAATAAAAATAATATGTTATTAGGCAATTATAAGAATGCTTTAAAAATGCAAAGAGGGCCTGAGCAGTGGCTCAGTGGTTACAGCACTTGCCCAGCATGCGCGAGTATACAAGTTCGAACCTCAGCACCATGTACACAACGAAGTCTCGAAGCAATGAAAACCACATGGAAAACTAAATAAAATTGATTTTCTCTGTCTCTCTCTCACTGGCCCTCTTTCTTAAAAAAAAAAAAAGAATTGGCTGTTTAAAAAAATGCAAAGAAAATCTAAGAAGTGACTCCCCATGCCCTGATCACATCAGAATGTTTGCCCCAACCACATAGCTGCTTCTCACGTGTGGCCCTGGTGCCATCTTTCAATGCCCAGGAAAACCAGTCGTGGAAACCACAAGCAAAACAACACGACAGTTCTGAGATGGAGCACTAGCCTGACATTCACAATGTGTGGCTTCTGACATGTCACTTCTGCAGGCACAGCGCAGCGTGAAGAGATACGCCACAGCAGATGCTGCTGGCTGGCACAAAGCCGGCATCCAGGCAGCCACACCCAGGGCCCAGGGCTGGAAGGCAGCCCTGCTCTGTCAGTGTGGCCTCCAAGTACACCAGAGGGGTCGGATCCTGGTGTGTATCACCATCTCAGGGCATTGCAGTATGGGACACACTTGTGACAGGACACAACTACCAGCTTGAGAAGCTTGTTACCTTCAAATAAGGAATGAAGGGGCTGGAGCTGTGGCTCAGCTATTACGGCACTTGCCCAGCATGCATGAGGATGCAAGTTCAAACCCCAGCACCACGTACACAACAAAGTGTCAGAGCAACCAAAGCCACATGAAAAACTAAATAAAACTGATTCTCTTTCTCTGTCTCTCATTGTCCCTCTCTCTCTTAAAAAAAAAATATATAAATAAGGAATGAAGCCCAAACTAAATGAATCAAACCAACACCCTGTGAAGTTGACTAAAGAGTCAGAATTGAGATCACAGAATGCATATATTCTTTGAAAATATCTAACTGAACAACAGCAATAACAATACATTCAAAAGGGGAAACGGAACTGAATAGATATTACACCAAAGAAGATGTATGAATGGTCCGTGAGCACATGAAAAATGCTCACCATCATTAATTAGTCATTAGGGAAATGCAAACCAAGGCCAGAGTGAAATTTTCACTACATAGCTATGAGGATGGAAATAATATTTTAAAAGGTAAATAAGGGGTGAGATTATGGAGAAATTATGATCCTCATGCACTGCTGGTAGAACTCTAAAAAGGTCAGATGAAATAGAACATAGTCTGGTGTTTCCCCAAAAAACTTAAATATGAAATTTCCATGTGACTCAGCAATCCCAGAACTTCTAGGCATTTCCCCTAAAGAACTGAAAGAGGGAACCAAGCAGATACTTGTTCGCCAGTGTTTGCAGCTGCATCATTCACAACAGCCAAAAGACAAGCAAGCCAACTGTCCACTGATGGATGAACAAAAGAAGAAAATGCGTACCTCTCGCCCCCTCCCAACAAACACACGCACCCAAAAGAATATCATTCACCCTCAAAAGGGATCAAATTCTTATATATATCCCAGCATGGATGAACCTTGCTGGTATCATAAGAGAGATACGCCATAAACAAGAGGACAAAGACTGCTTGATTCTACCAATGTGAATATGCGGCAAAACCAAATTCACAGAGGCAGTGAGTAGCAGGACATTCGCCAGGGACTTGGAGGACTAGGGAACAGGGAAATACTATTGATCAGATATGACTTGACACTTCTATTTGGAAAGATGAAAAAGTTTGGAAGTGAATATGTGATGGTCATACAACCCCGGGAAAGTCCATAATGCCACTGAGTGGCATGCTTTAAAAATGGTAAAATTGTATATTTTATATCATGTACATTTTACCAGAATAAAAAAGCATCTATTGTTTTAAAAGCATTTTCCCAAGACGTGCACCAGAAGGTGAGGAAACATGTCAATTTAGATGGAAGACAGCGCATTTCCTTCTCCAGCGCCAGAACGGGGCCACTGAGGTATTAGGAACAAAATAAGATTAAAAATAAGGAATTCAGAAATGGACTGATTCCCTTAACATGCAGTTAATTTGTATTAGCATGAAAATCTCAATGTGCCTTGGCCAGAGTGGCCTTGATGGAGCATGATAACCCCTTGGTAGACATAAGTAGAATGACTCAGGGTGAAGACAGTTCATCCTGCAGCCTGCTACACCCAGCATCACAGCAACAGAAGGAGGCGAGAAGGTGGCCAGCTGAAGGGGTTGGGTCCATTTAGGCCTCTGGAGTATCTGACAGTGGTTCTCCTCCATAGGCGGTTCATCCTCCCAGGAGATGCTTGAAAATTCCTGGGGACATCACTTGTGGTAATGATTGGGGTGGGTTACAAATGTCACCTAGTGGGTGGAGGCTGAGGATGCTACCAAACATCCTCCAAGGCAAAGCACAACCTCTCAGCAAACTGGGATCCAGCCCCAAATCCCAGCAGTACTGAAGAGAAGAACCCTTGATCCACAAGAAGCTGGTCAGTAAGTATGGCAGGGACACTCATGACCAAGCCAGGCAGTCAAAAAAACTGAAGACTCAGATTTGCTTACAAAAAAAAAAAAATGCTTTTGCAAGATTTCCTCACTTAAATACGCTTAATGATCAACAGAAGCTCCCTTGGCTCAATTCCCTGTAAAAAGGAAGTACTAAAACGTATCTCATGCTTTGCCAGGGCACAGCACAAAACATGTCATTGCCACATCTCCACGGGAATACAGGATGGTGTTGTTTTTCCTATTGCTACCTGAGTTTTGTCATGGACCTTTGGCCCCTGGCACTTGCCAAGACCAGGAGGAAAATGGAAGTTAGAACCTAGAAGGAAATGTGCACACTCCCAATGGGCAGCAGCAGAGGTCAAGTTCACTAAACACTAATCAGGACACAGATATGTATCCTTAGGTGGGGAGTAAGGAGGACAACTTCTAAATGGATGAAAAGTCTGTGCCCCCACCCCAAATTCATATGTTGGCCCTACCTCCCAGTGAGATGGTAAGTGGAGATGGAGCCCTGGGAGGTAACTGGCCTTCGAGGAGATCACGAGGGTAAAGCACTTATGAATGGAATTAGTGCCTTTTTTAGAAGAGGCTACAGGTGTTAGCTAGCTCTTTCCATCACATGAGACACCAGCTGCCTGTGACCCAAAGGGACCATCACCAGAACCCACTGGTGCTGGCACCCTTGACTCCAACTTTCAGTCTCCGGAACTGTGAAAAATAAGCTTCTGCTATTTATAAGCCACCAGTCTATAACTTTTTATAGCAGCCTAAGCAGATTTTGACAAATTCCAACTGAGTCATTTTCATGTTTATATGGCTTGGTCTGCAGATGTCACACAAAGGCAGACGAACTTCTCAGTTTCTCTATGCCTCAGTTTCCTCATCTGCAAATCAGCATTAGGGGGGGACTCAAGTTAATGTTTTCAAATGATTCAAAGTAATATCTAGCACATAATAAGTATATATATATATGTGTGTGTGTGTGTGTGTATACGTACATATATATATATATATATATATATATATATATATATAAAAAATTGCAAAATAAGTACTCAAAGAATAGTACTTAATGTTAGTGGCAATCAACCTTGTCATTTTGGAAAGAAGGCTGAGTTCCAGAAAAGTTGGATGGAATACCCATGTTCCTCTAGATTATTGGCCAATATCAAAATGGAAAAGCTTGGTAACCAGAAGTTTGTCACCCAATATCATATTCAAGATATTCTTTGTCAAGAAAAAAAAAAAAAGTCTGGAATATTGGGAGTAGGAAACATTTTGACATTAAAAATTTTAGTTTTTATGAAAAATATCAATATTGCCTGGTTTTATGGTTTGGATATGAGGTGCCCCCCCAAAAGCTCCCATGTTAATACAGGAAGTGTATTATATTAAGAAAGCTGTGACCTAATCAGTGGATTAATCCATGATGGAGTATTAAACAAACCCCCCAAAACATAGAATCAGCCAGGCATGGACCACACCTCTGAAACCATGAGCCCCCAGTAAAGTTTTCCTTCTCTAAGTCATTCAGTTTAGCTCTTCGGTCACAGGGAAGCAAAATTGACTACTGGGCATAGTAGTGCACACCTATAATCCTAGTAACTCAAGAGATTGAGGTGAAAGGACTCCAAGCTCCAAGCCAGCCCAGGCACTTTGGGAGAGATCCTGTCTCAAAATACAAAAATGAAGAGGAGATGTAGTCAGTGATAGAGTGTACTGAAAAAAAAGTCAATATTAAATAACTCCATAATAATTTAAAATAATCAACAAAGGCACTGTTAATTAAAATAAACAATGTCAAATAAATTTTATGGCCAAATACTAATGTATTTCAAACTCGCAAGCTGAGTGAATGTGATGCTACAGTCATGGGACTGCAGAATGCTAGTTACACAATCACGGTACAGCTCTAGTGTCACAAGTGGCATAATTTACATTCAGAGCACTGAGACAGCTCCTCTACCTACATTACTTTGAAATACACCTGCAAGTGTATTCAGTGGGGGTATATTTCATGGATTCTTTCCTTTTTATCATCTTCTTTCAAAACTATCGCAATTATAATAAACTGTGTGTGTCTGTGTGTGTGTGTGTGTGTGTGTGTGTGTAACCAGGAATTGAACCTAGGGGTGCTTAACCTCTGAGCTACATCCCCAGACCTTTTGTATTTTATTTTGAGACTGGGTCTCACTAAGTTGCTGAGGGTCTTGCTAATTTGCTGAGGCTGGCTTTGAACCTGCAATCCTCCTGCCTCAGCCTCCCAAACTGCTAGGATTAAAGGTATATAACAAACTGTATTTTAATAAAAGGTGGTGAAATCTTTAGAAATTTACCAGGGTTTTCCAAATTCTCACCTGTTCTAAAGAAAGACTTTCTGGCACCATCTCATTTTCTGTCCTCTAAATTTTCGTCTTAGACTATCTGGTCTCTTCACAATTTTGTCAGTATTTTAGTACTTAAGATGCTAGAACTCCTCACAGCACACTGAGGAGCTTGGGATTGGTTGAAAACAAGACATGCTTATAGGAGGAAGAGTTTTCATTGGCAAATTTCCCACTCCAGTCTTGAGAAGATGAACTGATTGGTGGTCAGGGAGAGGATTTAATGGAGAATTTCTACGAGGTAGAAAACCCAACCACTTTTAACTAGTTATTCAATGGTGATTTATATCCATCCAAAACTATCATGCAATAAGAAAAAGAAAAAAGGTTATTACAGGAAGTTTATAGCATTCAAGGCAGAGCATAAACACAGATATTTAAAAGTTAATCAGCATCACAGTACTACCTGAAATGACCCATACTTGGTAATGAAAGAGGAAAACAGTTACATCAAAACATGATCATCTTTTCCATACCAAATAAGGCAGCATACAAACGGCTAAGCTAGGTGCTTCTGCCCTTGTTAATACTGTACCAGAAGCATTCTGGGAGGGCTGAGGTTTATCATCACCAGCTCCTATATATTAATCTTTCAAGGTGAATTTGGTCACAAAGAGATTTTATTGACCACCTATGAGTTTACCACTTTATCATAACATTAAAATCAATACACACATGTTGCATTTAAGTCATCTCCATTCTAAAACAATTAAGAAATGTCACGAGGAATTTTAAATATAGCATTCGCTTATTGCTGTCGGTACTGAATTATTGGCTTGCACTAGTAACCAAAGGAGCCATCCCATAATTTCTCTTCTGATCAGAAAGCCCCCTGCCCAACTCAGAAAGGGGCTTGCATGAAGCTACCCCTGTGCCACCTGCCCAATGCAGGGGTGAAGAGGAGGAGTGAAGGAGCAGCTGATGGCAGCCTTCATTCCATCCAATGGGTTAGGAGGTAACATTCCCCCCGCTGGCATCAAGGAAAAAGTAGGGTAGCTTCCTCTCATCTGTGAGATTCTCTCTCTGTGGCTTCAATCCCCTTTGGTCAACAGAAGTATAAAGATATTAAATGGAAGATTGAGAAATAAACAATTCATAAGTTTTAATTTGCTGAGCTGTCTTGTGAGATCTCATGCCTTCCTGTTCCATCTCACTGAGGATAGGAAGCATTGCTTTGTGCAGAGACTCCATGCTGCATACACTAACAATCCAGTAGTCACTTAGTAGCCACCTCAGTTATCAGATAGAGGGTTCCCCACCATCTGCAGTTACGGGTGTGTGCTGAGTGTCTTGGACCAAATACCTGGTCTACTTTAAGGGAACCAGGGCATTCAGAAAAGAAAATCTAAAGTTACTGTAATAAATTACATAGTTGGAGGGTGGAGAAAGAGCAACCTTCCAAACATACACTTTCATCCCCTGCTAGTCAGCGATGAACAGAAATGCACACTTCTGAAGACTTGTTTCAGGGCAAAAAAAACCAAGAAGTGGAAATTTTGGAATTCATTAACCAAAACTTGAAGCACTGTCTATCTCCTATTATTAAGTTAAAACAGCAAGTTTTAACAATAAAATATTCTTGTTCTGATCACCTCTTTGGGAGAAACATTTCATAACTTCTACACCATCCAAAAATATAGCAGAAGTATCAAATATTACTGAGCTGACAAAATGTAACGATGTTTAACTCAGGAAATTAGCATAGCAATCTGTCATTCAGAGAGCCTGTGCTATGGTCAGGTAAATCCCATCACTAATTTTCAAAGGAAACTATAACAAAGATAATTTTTAAAGTCTGATATGAAAGAATACATATACAGAAGTGACTCATTTGAGTCTTTCAAACCATTAGGAAAAACTGCAGTCATCTAATCCCAAACTGGTTTACACAGGTAAAAAATAAAAAAGACTTTTGACCTCATAGTATTTATGGCTATATTCTTTCACTCAGGTAGATAATAAAAATAATTAATTTTAGTAAAATTTTAAAAAAATGTGCTTATGGAACCTCATAGGCTTTGTTCCAAATCAATTAATCGTTTTGGTAGAAACCTGAGTTCTTCGAATTTCAAATTCCTAAGTCAGACTAGCTATTACCCTATTGTTATCAGTTCTTTAACTTCTAAATTACCTCCCTAACCCCGCAGCCTTGATTTCTGCTTCCTAAGCCTCTAATTCTCTATTGGATTTGTGCAAGTACATTGTCTCTTAAGACTGCCACTCTAGGAATATATAACTCAATCCAAAATCTTCATACGCTGGGAAATAAAACCGATGCCCAAAACACTTCCTCCTCTGGGGTCAGTGACCAGAGTGGACTGACCCCTCCACCTCATATGCTACAGTTCTAACACAGGACAGGTGGGGCTTCTGGCAGGAAATGGGGTTTGGATGAGGTCAGGAAAGCAGGGTCCTTGCAATGGGATCAGTGCCCTCTTAAGGGAGAGAGAAACCAGACCAAGCTCCCTCCCCTACTCTTCCCAAATTCTAGAGCTACTAGAAATAAACGTTGTAAGCTACGCCGCCTATGGTATTTTGCTATAGAAGTCTAAGCAGACTAAAACAGTGATTCTGAATAGAGTCCAAATTATACTAGAAAGACTCAAAACCACATAGAGCTTCCAACCCATGACCACTGACTGGCAAGACAGCAAAGTCCAAGAACAAATGAAAGTTCACTGTCAAGTGTCTACATCCCTAATAAGGAATTAAACAAACAAAAAAGTGAAGAAAGTGCCTAACGTCATTTCATAACATCCAAGTCATGATTGAATGACTCCAATTTATATATCATTCAACCTGGTGCTATTTATATAAAAAAGCAGGAGACCAGATCCATTCCCTCTCCCTAATCGAATGGATGCACTATGCCATGCTATGATTTCAGACAAGGACACAGACACAAAATTTACTCTATACCTCTTCTTCCTGATATATACATTCAGTACTATAAATTATCTTTAGATTCTTTACTGGCTTCATTCTTTGAGTTCTGCTATATACTACTTAACGAAAATTTAGTTCTAAACAGCTTGTAAAACTCATTATGATGTCTCAAACTTAACTTTTAAAAGTAAACTTCTTTTGAATTATAGGTATAAATAAGCCATGCTTTAATTTTTAAAAGAAGCATTTTTGAAAGATAAATATTTTTTAAACTGTAACCAACAGCAATATTCAAATCTGATTGCAGATAACCCCTAATGTTTACATTATCTATGGTTGGGAAACATTTCTTTCATATCATTGCCCACTGCATGGCTAGAAAATAGGGGACTGGAAAAAAAATCCTCATTTACAACCATGATCATCATTATCGTCATCTTTATAATCAGATTCTGTCAGTATCATCTGTCTTTAAGATGAAGACAAAGGAGTATCAGATTTTGAATAGCTGAAGGACTATTACATTATTTCACTGAGAAACACATGCTACAGTGTAAGGGGAATAAAAAATTTTAAATTATAAATATCAAATTTCATAAATCTATTTAATTAAAACCTAAAAATAATTTAAGCACCAAATAGCAGCACACAAAATCCTGAGACTTTCCTTACGGTAGAATTAAGTAAATGAATCTTGGGTATAATTAAAGAAATGCAAAAGACGATTATCTTCTATTCAAGATTTATCCCTTTAAAAATGCACTACAGACTACCTCAGCAATTTGTACACACATGCACAGACACACACACATGAACAAATTTTACAAGCAACAAGCAACATACTAAAAACGTGGTCATGTCTTTTCTGAATAGCTTTTCATTTTACACTTGAAAAACTACAGTCATTTGTATTAATACGGTACAACCAATTTACACAGATTACAGGTAAAACACCTCTATTATAAATATCACACATGCTTCTTAGTTCTGGTCCCAAAAGAACTTCTTCTATCTCTTCTTTGCTCTCTCTCCTCACCAATATGTGTTATTTCCTATAAAAGTTTTCCAGTTTGGCTTTGGGATGAGCACCATAGCAAAGAGGTCAGGGAAAAAAGGCAAGGTTCAGAGGAACCCAAGAAACAAACGGCATTGGGACCTCAGTCTACATCACATCCTGAAGACAGCTCAACGCTTAGAGGAGAGAAGCAAGTGCTCAGCAGTGCTCTAAAACCCAGATCTCAGACTGAGTACAAGGCATGGAAAGCCTCCCCTAAGGTCTGTACAGCTGCGAAAGTGACTGCCATTTATTTCTAGAATCGTTAACTGAAGTCCGCAGCTTCAGATTCACTGACCTTGAAATGCTGTGTCTACATCTTTGCAGAGTATTATTTTGCAAGAGCCCTTGCTGCCTCACGCATGTGATCAGACAGTCATCCAGTGTGCAGACCTGCCCTTGCCTGGCTGAAATCTGCCTACCCCATATTTCCTCAAACACCAACGCAGAGAAGCAGCCAAAGGGAGAAAGAGGCCCGTGGTGGAGGGAGCAGCATCGTTAGTAAGGTGCAGAGGAGAAAGAGGGGGTCTCCAGGGAGTTTCGCTGCTGGCCTGGATGTCTCAAATTAATAACATTTTTCATTTCTGTCTCTGCAATTACACTGGAAGCTTTTTCCAGGGCTCTTCAAGGCCTCCACGCTCTTTGCCTCTGCCAGCTCCAGTGGCCCCACATGGCACAGCTGCCTGCTGAGCAGCCCCGTGGTTGCCATGGAGATGGTGCCCGCACAGAAGAGGGAGGGTGAGGCTGATGCCAAGTGGAGCAGCGGAACAGGACTGCAGCACTGCCACTCCGGAGGTCCTCAGGCCGGACGTCAGCTGGGGGCTGGGGATGACGGGGCAGCATCTAAAACTGGCAAGAGTCTGGAATATGACTCATTTTACTACTGGAATGAAACAAAGATCAGGTCTTCAAGCTTATTTAGAAATTATACACATATATAATGTATTATATACGTGCATAAATATATGTGCACGTGTGCATATGTACATACACACACATGAAAAGTTTGATCTCTCAACATTCAAGAATTGCATTTCTTTACAAAACAGCAAGATGTCTTTGGAGCATGCTACCATTTTATTTGAGAACATTATCAAAAAAATTGATTTCAAATTGTGATCCACATACTATTTTGTACCATTAATGTGACTCTGACATTCATTTTTTCTTAGTTTTATACAAAAATCTGAGTTTTTATCTTATGTACAAGACTTCAGAAATACAGTTTCTTTTATGAACAAAACCTAAATGTTCATGAAGAGTAACTCCTAAAGTTCAGGAATATCTAAGCCACACAATTTTCAAAGATTCCACATTTTTTTAAAAAAAAATTATTATTATTTTTTATATATTTAGGCAATGTACCATTCTGTTTGTTTAGGCAATGTACAGTATCACAGTACTCTTCATTCCTGAGGACATCCTGAGCATCCCCCTCTCTTTAAAGTTGGGGACAGCTATGTAGCTCAATCTGTCCACTGAAATATAATCAAGTGATGACAACTCAATTTTCCAGTTATTTTTCTAACCATAATGGTCATGGATGACTTGGCTGAGATCAAGTCCATTGGTCTGTGCCCCAAAGTAATTAGGATTACCAAGGTTTCATCCCAACCTCTTGACAAGCTGTGCTAAAAAATGTACCAACTTTTACTGTTTTCAGCTGCTAATTCTGGGAACTAGTTCTCAAAGCAGCAAAACTTAGCTTATCCTGACATACACTTTCTTTTTCAGTTATACAATATTTTAATTAAGAAACTATGTTCCTTTGTATTAGAAGCCTGGAGCATTATGGCAGATATTCTACCACCTTAGCACATGATTACTATAACAGGCAATATATGAAATATCCCATGGTCAGTAAAAAGCAAATTTCTGCAGAATTTCACTTTGGGCTGAAGTTAATACTGGAAGGCTTAATAGAAAAGTAGCATTTATCTTAGTGACACTGAAAAACTGGCAAGCCAGGAAGGCTTTCTATCATAAGTAAGGACTGCAGGTCTAGGACAAGCAATAGAGGCTCAACAATTACTATCACCATTAGTACTAGTGGGATTAAAGGGAGAAAATTATAAGTTACATTGTGCCCAAGAGACTGCATGGATCAATCTTAACTTGAATTTCAGGGGAAAAAAGTCACCAAATAATTGTGTACCTCATGAACTATTCAGGACATACTTATACTGAAAAAGTCACATTGCTTATTTATTAATAAAATCAAAGTTTGTTGTTAAAAAATCTATGTATTCACCCAAACTACAGAAGGCATCCTTTATTTTTATTTGCTAAATGTAGCAACCTTAACCATGTGGGATTTTATGGGTTATGTGAAAGGGCTGGTGGGAAGCCATTAGAACTTTATGCTCAAATATCAGTAACATGATTCATAAAATAAAGACAAAGTACCTGCTTTGACTCTGTAAGTAGAAGAAAACATTTCCCTATTTAAAATAATTACAAAAAATTATGAAAATGCCCTTTGCTTCTATGAAAGCCACACACTAAAGAAGTATTTTAGAAATTTTACAACTATTTCTTATGATTCTAAGTGATCATCAAGCAAGATAATGAAAAACTTATGAGTATTTTAAATAGTTTTACTATTCTCTTCCTTCTTCTTAGTCAGAAACTCCTAACAGTGTGGTAAAAATATTTTATGCTGATTTACTATTTAATAACTAAGATCAATTTAAATAAAAATTATAAAATATTGGAACATAATCCAAGCCTATCAAAAGGAAAGAACATATATTTTATTTTACTGGAGTCTTTAAAAACTTTGACCATGCATTTAAAAACCTTCCAGGGTTAAAAACTGCATTTAAAAAAAGAAATAGCTTTTATCTTTTAGGACACAAACTACCCTCTAATGAACTCCTTATTTTAGTATGGCACCTTTGTTTCAATTAATCAAACAGTACTAATGCATTATTATTAACTGAAGTTCACACTACACTTAATTCAGAGTTACTTAATTTTTCCCTAATGTCCTTTTAGTGTTCCAGGGCCCCATCTAGGATACCACACTAAATTCAGTCATTTGTCTTCATGGGTTCGTCTTGGCTCTGACAGTTCTCAGATCTTGCTCATTTTTGATGACCTTAACAGTTGAGCAGTACTGGTTGTAAATTACATAGAATGTTTTGCACACAATTAGACTGAGATTTAATTTGGGAGAAAGTAAAAAAAAATGTCATTTTCAATACATCATGTCCAGGGAATAAACTATATGTGCATGTGTGTATACATAATGTATATAATGTACATGTATGTATCAATTGCAATACATATACATTATTTATAGTTTTGTTAAATCTGTGCTTTGCAGGTATACATAAAGATGAAATTTTCTCTGCTCTATTCATATATGTACATAAAAAATTTAATTGAGAATTTTTGTTAACTGCTCACTCATGTTCTTGAGCACTACACTGTATTTTAATGGCCTCAACTTACACCGCAGCATTTGGTACACGTAGGAGATGGTTCTAAAACCCCTCACCGTACATGGGAACTCAAGTCTGGTATAAAATGGTGGAGGGCATCCTGCCGCATACTTACATCACTTCTAGATTACCAAGATACCTAACTCAATGTGAATACTGGGTGAGTGCTACATGATATGGTTAGGAAACAACAACAGTAAAAATGTCAAACAGTCTACCTATTCAGTACAGATACATTTTTTCTTTTCATATTTTTCATTCTGAATTGGTTGAATCTCAGAACACAGAACCCAAAAAGGAGCCAGCTATATTGCCAATGTATTCAATTTAAAATAAACATGTGAACCAGACTCATTTTATAAATGAAGAATACCTTATATGAACTCTAACTTCATTTAGAACAAACATATGACATTTCAAAGTGCAAACTGGAAATAAAAACTTCAAAAACAGTCTCATAAAAATATTAGAATATTACATTGGTTCATTAATTTGAATCCTCCATTGCTTACAGGACAAAACTACAGCTCACAGCTGGACTAAAAACCCCTAGAAAGACAGAATTGTTGTTGAAGATAAAAATAGTTGCCTGAAGCAGAGAGACAGCCTGCTTCCCTCTCCCCAGGGTCAAACGCTAGCCCAGAGTTCTTTAAGTTGCTCAGGGATTTAAGTTAATTCTTTCCAGCCATGCCAACCTTAATCCAATCAATGGTTTCCCCCATGACCAAAGAATTGGCACATCTCCCTTAGTATTTGAAAACACAAGAGAATTCGCAAGTCTCTTGTTTGTTAAGCCACCAAACAGGGAATTTCAGCGGGAAGGGCAGGGGGACCATAAACAGTATTCTTAAATTATTAATTCCACAACTAAGGAGAATAAAAATCAGTAGACTGACACTGTCATTCTGTATATCAAAGATGGTGGGATGTCAGGAGTTCAAATAGTTCTACCTAATATTTTCAGCAGCAACAAGATGAAGTGGGCCTGGATGTACATTTTTTCAGATTCCCAGAACAACAAATAGGAATCTTTTCAAGGCATGCAAAACCCTTAGCAAACAATTGGGTGAGGATTTCCTTTTCTACTCTGTAAAACTCAAAAATCAAAAGCTAAAATAGTCAGACAACATGCAGAATGTCAACAGTGCAGTTGAAGATGGTGCAGAGCGGCCAGAGTGTCACCGTCCACCAGCCCCAACATGGCCAGCTTCTAGCACTAGCAGCAATGGCACCTGCTCACAGACCCCCAGACAGCTCTCCAAGACTACACACTGTCCGTGCCTTCAAGAACATAGAGTTGAAAGTTGAAGACACACAAATATGCAGTCAACACAGTGTTCCAAAAAACAAACAGCTCAAACCATTGAGTGGACAGCCACAACTGAAATACTAAAGGGGAACCACCAGCCACTTGCAGAGTAAGAGGAATCTTCCCAATCTACTGCCATATTTAATAACCTCATCATTTTCAATGTGCAGGTTTTATATTTCAAATAAAATTCACTAAATACATCGTTAATTTAAATAAAACATGGAATTCTATAATAATGGAGTCCAAACAAGAGAAATTAAGTTTATAAAAGCAAATATCTCATCTTATATTAACTGTGTTACAGATATTTCCTGTATGAAACAAAATAAGAATAAACATGAACTTACTAAAATTTCACTCAAAGTCACATAGTTAGTTTGTAGCATTTAATTATGCTGTAGTTACAAAAACAACATGCCATATTCCAAGCATGTTAACATTTATTCTTTATAAAAGTCATCCCAATATTTTCAACTTATATCCATCAAGACCTTATACAAAAATTAGCATCTGGATAATTTTATAGTTCATTTAAAAAATTACTTTTTGCAGTTGACAATATTCCAAAATATATACAGTATCTTCAATTAAATACAATGGTATATATGCATTCACTTTAAGTAAACCTACTTTTGATAATGATCCATGCTAATTACTTGAAATTGTGCCATTTTTCACCTATGTTTTCTCTTTAGATAATGTCTTGAAAAAATAACCCAAATTTTCTCATCTAAATCAATACTTCCACTCCTCTTCTTGGAGATGATGGTTATTGAATCATGAAAATATAAACTTGGCACAGTTCTGTTTTTTTATTCTAAAAGTCTATTTAACATCATCCAGCAGCAAAATACCTGGTATATTTTATTCCAAGATAATCTGCCTTTGAGAAACAGCTGCTATGCTACGCTGAGAACGGCGGGAAGAGAAAGGCAGTTAACTTACTGGGAAAAAGCATTCTGTCAGATCTGCATAAGGAAACAAGAAAACTCGGGCAGCCCTATCTAACTAATCATCATATTGATCTCTCACATCCACTCAGAGACAGATTATCTGTCTTCTGTCATCCCATTTCAACAACTATCTATGACAACATCCAATGATAATCATACATTAAAGATGCGTCTTCCATTAGGCATCTCCCCAGCAGCCAGGCATGCCTGCTAATGCTCACGAGTTCTTATGTGCATGGTAGCAGAACAGGATCCACTCTGAAGTCCTCTGAATGGCCAACCCTCAGGAAGGTTATATTCGAATAGTAGAACACATTAAAATAATCCTGCAAACCAAGTAATAAATGAGATGCCTTCTACCTCACAGACATGTTACAAAAGAGACAGAACCTTATTTTCTAGGTAGAAAATTCTGCTTTAGCAGGATGATCAGGAGTTACAGAAAGATAGTCAAAGAAGTGTGATCTTAATTAACAAAGGAGATAGAAAATGGAGCTGAGATCAAACAGTAAGGGTTAGGACCTTTTACTGATGGTTATTGCTAAGGTGTTAGTCAAAGGCAAGATCTAAGTTAGTTAATTAGAAGAAAGTTCTGGTAGCAGGGGAAATGACATGCTATAGGGAGGCAGAGTAAAGGCATGGAACCCACCAAAAGCCTGAAACAGTAATTCTGGTGCAAGAGGAGGCAAGTGGATCAGCATCGTCAGAATGAAGAGCACAAGAAGTGGGTATCAATCAAGATCAGAAACATCCGTGCAATTTTGAAAATACATGTAAAAAATAACTTGGAGATAATATGATAATAAAGACAAATGTGTATCTAGTCCACATAGCACATCACCATTTCACCTTCTACATTTAATAAATCAAAGCAAAACATGTATAATGAACTGAAGAATGATTCAAAACAGCTCAAAGAAATTCCACTCATTAGAAATTCTCATTCACTGATGGAACAATTCAATAGCAAGAGCTAAACCCGCCATAGAGATTGGCTTTCCTTAGCCTTGGAGAATCTCGTCCGTTGTGTCCTGGGATCTCTATTTTGGACTACATGTTCCCCCAACACCATTCACATGATGAAGCCCTAACTTCTGGCATGGTGGTATTTGGAAGTAATCAGAAGCATGGGACCTTTTGGAAGTAAATAGAGTTAAATGGATCATAGGAGTGGGGCCTCATTATGGGATAAGAAGGAGAAAAAGAAATCCTTGAAAGGCCATGTGAGAATAATCTAGAAGGCAACTATATGCAAGCCAGGAAGAACACCCTAACCAGGAACTTACCTGCTGACAATTTGACCTTAGGCTGTCCAGCTTCCAGAACAAAGACCTGTAGTGGAAGCCACCCATTCTATGGCATCGTGTTACAATGGCCCTGGCTGACAAGTCCTCACACAGCCAGATGGCACTATTACAACACAAGCCCCTTTAGACACGCTTTGCCTAACTTCTGCAATATGCACACGCATAATGTGTTCTTATGTCTGGATTTAGGGATAGGTATGCCATTCAGTACTGTACTCAGTTACCTTCTCAGTGCTACAGAGAAGTCCACAGGCAGACTATCAAAATGTTGTATCACCTTCTGGTAATCACTGAAGAGCTTCACAAAGTCTTCTGACACTACAATATTCCCTATAACATCATACATAAGTATGCTGCAACACCTGAAGTCGTACATTGTATGCACACGTGTTGAAACCAGAATACACGTAAAGTTTTCCACACACCAACAGCATCACTGCAAAGTGTTGAGTGGCACATACCTACCCCAGGTGACCTGCCTGCCCTGAGTGTCCTCCTCAATGCCTCTTGATGGAAGCAGAAGCAGTCCTATCTCTTGCCAAATGACCAGCAGCATCTATCTTCAAAGATATCACAGCAGTAAATATATAGGTAATGATGCTCCTACTTCTATGAAAACTACTCAGCAGGAAAAAATGAAATCACTCCCGGAGCACATGATCAACTATTTAACCTAAGTCATGAGTACATGCATTGAACATCAATTAAGCTATAGAAAACAAAAACATAAAAACTTCCCCTCATAATCCATAGAGCGATTTGCTGTAAACACAAAGGAGAGGGAAAGGTAATGAGTAACAAGGATATTGAGAGAAACTGGGGAAACAGCTCTCAACACTGGACAGCATTTTCTTTGGACCAGAGCTGGAAAACTAATGGCTCCACCCAATTCTGTCCCACTCCATCTCAAATAGCTACAGTGACAATAACTATAAGGAACAGCATGCTGTTGGCAATCAGATGAATATTACCTAGGGTATGCTGAGATTCAGTGAACACACAAAAAATTATTGGTCCAAACATTTGTTATGTTGTTTTTAAAATTTTTATCCTCACCTTTAAGAGATAAAATATGAGAAAGCACATGTAAAGACTAATGTGCTATAAAACTCAAAGGAACAACTTTGCTTAAGGTTCCTCCCATATCCAGTCACTCAAGACAGTGCTTCCTGGGCTCAGTCACCTGTGTCTCCACTTACAGCTCCAGGCCACCTGCCATTCTGCAGGTATGACTGAGCACTGCAAAATGCACTTTATCGAGCCCCTACTAAGCCACATGAACTCATCTTATTATACTGGGTAACGTAAGTCTTCATGTTTAGTACTAGAAAATCTGGAGTCCTGGTGGCAATTAATGCATATCAAGAGAACTGGCCTTCAGGGAAAGGAAGAATTTCAGAGATGTGAAGGGAGAGATGGTTGAACTCCCACCTGTACTTGAAATCTGAATCTGAATCTGAATAAGAGAGAAGCAGCTATGATTCAACCAGAAGAAAACACTAAACTACTCAGGAAGGGGCAGTTTATCAGGCTCTGGAAAAACACAGAGCCTATCGCTGGCCATTCTTTATAACTTCTTACTTCCTTAAAACTAACAATTCCATCCAGTTTGTGGAAGGAATAGTAAACCAATGCACCTCTGAAAAGGCCATCATACAAATATTTGTTGCCAAAACTAGTTTAACCTACCTGTGCCTCCCCACTACCTGAAATTGCTGAACTTTCTAGCAGGATATTGCCAAACCCAGGCCACAGCTCAAAGCTCACCAGAAATACTGTCTTGTGTGTCCAAAGAAAAAGGACACAGAGGAAGAAGGGATGTCACCGGAGTGTCAGTTTCCCCCAGCCACCCTCTTGTTCCTCTCCTCTCATCCTCTTTCTGTCTTGTTCCACCAGGGAAAGCTAAGAATCCCGTAACCTGCTCAAAGAGGAAGGTTGACATCATACAACCTGCTCTGAACTGCAGGAAGACCTCAGATTTGTAGGGAAAATGGGCTGTATATGTAATTGCTATAAACACTTCTCAAGAATTCGAAATCTTGCTGCTCACTAAGCTGCATCCCGAGTGCGGGACTATAGCTCCTTTTCTGCATATCCTTCAAAAGTTTGGAGAGCAGCGAACAATTAAATTTTTGTAACTTACACATGATTTCTTCCTATTGGTAAGCTACAGTGAGAGTAATCAGAATTCTCAACAATTTTATTCAAAGTATTTAAGGAAATGTGCTCAAAAAATGGAAGCCAACTATGGTTCACACTTCTAAAACTGTTCCAATAAAGCCTCACACGTGGCAGACTCAGCAGCTCCCCAGGAGAGAAAAGAATATTCTGAAGACAGCTTTATAGGCTTCACTCTTGAGGAACAAAAGGGCTTTAAGTTACATCCTTCTTTAAAGCAGCAGACAACTATGCCAAAAGAAAAAAATACAGGGAAACTTCTTGAGTCAACTGGTATAGCTTACAAGTTTTGAAGTGTTATAAAGAAATAACAAGAAGTATTTCCACTAATGGGTGAAGGATAAGCCTTCCTTTGGACAAGACCCGAAGGCAAGGCACATAGCAATATCTTACAACCATCAGGAAACTGGACACCTTATAACCATATTAGTAATGGAGCTCACAGATTTACATGCAAGAAAATCTTTTCAGTTCAACTCATATAAAAGAAAAAAACCCTATTTTTGAAGTATATCAAAAGCTCCGGTGAATATATTTCATACTTAACTATTTGTTATGACTTTGCTTCCCATAGCATTTCCACATGAATTATCTCATAGCATTCACAAAATCCCAGTGAGTTTTGATCTCAGTAAGCAAATGACAAAAGAGGCACAGATGCAAGTTCATGAGAAAAGGCAAATGCCAAGCAGCATTGGGATTTCAGAACCCAGAATCCTGATCCAGAGCCTTCCAGATGGCTCCAGTGCCCAGAACCCAAAACAAACCCAAAGCAAATTTGGTTAGTCAGAATTTTGTTGTTGTGACCAAAATACCCAACAAGAACATCCTAGAGAGAGAAAAAAAAAATTATGTTGGCTCATGGCCCAAGGTGGCTCTAAGCCCAAGGGAATGATGAACAACATGGCGGAAGGGCACACTGCAGGAAACACTGCTTCATTCACGGAGGTGAGAAAACACAGAAGAGGGAGGAAGGAGCCACAGAGAAGAGGAACTCTTCCAGGGCACACCCCCAGTGAGCGACCTCCTTCCAGACATGCCCCACCTGCCTACAGTTACCACCCCGTCTGTTCACTCAAAGGAATTGGACGAATTAGGTTACAACTCTCATAATCTATTTGGGGACACCTCACAACTAACCCATAACAAACCTTAGTTCATGATCATTTTTGACAATGAAAACAATAGTGTACCTATACCCCAAAATTATTAATTTGTCATTTTCTGTGTTAATTATTATCCTAAAATTTGAAGACCAATGATAATAGAACATATATCATCAATGTGGGGCAGGGTTGAGGGGGAAGCATGGTCCTATATGACAACACAGAAACAAATGCACAGAATATGAAAAATCATGCGTTTACCTGCCTAGGAAACATGGTTCTAAGTCCCTCTTCCCAACAAAATTGAATGTGGGCAACAAGGCACCACAGAAGAACGCACTGTGAAGTAACTGTACCATAAACAAAAGCAGGACTTCTCTGTGTCTCCATGGGAAAAGCATAGGTAGCCACTGTAGGAAATGATCTGCCATCTTCATTATTTCATAGTAGAAATAGCTAATACGTTTAAGGTCTTGCAACGAAGACACCCAGTATTCTTCTATGTATTTTAAGTACAAAGTCTCTTAATTTACAGTCACAACCTGAAAACCAATAATTATTATTCCTCCTGTATCAACAATGACACTCAGTAGTAATCTCCCCACTTGGTAAAACATGGCACAATTAGCTGGAATCTCACGCCTAAGCGGTGCCCTCAGCTAGCTGTTCCACTGTGCCATATTTACTACTGGGACAAAAAATATCAGTAAGTTAAATACATACATATATTTCCTTAAAGAAAAATCCATCCAGGAAAAGTGAATAAATTTAACCCTGAGTTTTAAACCTATGCTCCCCTCAAAGCCTCCCAAAAAATAATTAATTAAATGAAATACATACAGTTAAGATGTGACAAATAATTAAATATTAATATAGACAAAATAAATAGAAAGTATCTAGATTAAGTGAGAAATATGCATTAGAATAAAAAAGGCAATTCTCAGAAGAATCAAAAGTGGACAACAGTCTCATGAAAAATTTAAGTTTAGCACAAGTTAAATTAGCAAATTAAATCACAGGAAAACATGATTTTTGCATATGTAACTGGAAGGTTTGGGCTTTTGTTTTCCTTCCTAATTACAGTATCCAAAGTTTTCAAAATCATGAGAAACTGGTATACTTCTGCCTTGCTCAGAGAAATACAAATTATGTAATCTTTCTCAAGGACACCTTGACAACATGCATCAACAGTGGTGACAATATCCGGTCCTAAGATATTTCTGAAGCTAATAAGCCCTTGAAAAGAATTTAGCTACCAAAAATGTAATCAGAGCATCAAATACAAAATGAAAAATGCAAAAAAAGAAAATGCTATCAATCTTCAAAATTACAGAGTTATTTAAGTGAATGATGTTACATAAAGGCAGGGGAAACAGACACTAAAAATGAATACTAATTATATGAGAAAAGCTGTCGTACATGTTAAAAGGTAACAAAAAATGAAACATGAGCAATCTTATTCCACAGTTAAAAATGTATGTATGTTACCATTTCTGCCAAGATTAGGGTTATCCCTGGTGCTTGAGGTCAAGTGTGAACTTTAACTTTCCTCACTTATACATTTTCAAATATTTAATGCACATGAATTATTTTTTTAAAAAATAGAAGATTATAATATTTCACTAATATGCTATAGATTTCTCAAGAAAAAGAAAAATTGCTATATCTACTCAATACATCTCAAATTTGAAAGAGAAAAAACATAAGTATGACTGATTAGATTAAGTGCAATGTGCACCTCATGAAAAATGAAACTTGTTAACTTTAAGTCATGTATTCAGCTAAATAATAAAATATCCTGAAGCAATTATGATTTCAAAAATTTAAAAGCATGTTTTCGCATGGTTACGTTAAATAATAAATCATATTTACTAGAAAAATGCTATTACAAAAACCAGTTGAAAACATTTCATAAACATTGTGCTCTTGCATTTGTGTGGCTGTGGGACTGGATATGTGTGCTGGGTATCATAGTAGTACAGGTTGCTTGGGTTTTCTTTTGTTTTTGTTTCTGTTGTTGTCATTTTGCCTTGATTTTCTGTTTCAGCCATCAGTATCATGAATATTTCCAATGTGAGTATTCTTTGAAAATATAACGCATACCTACATGATATTTCTTTAGCTACAAGCGGCATAATACATTGATGTGCCTACTATGAGTTTTATAGGGGTCCTCTTTCTTTTAGCTAACTCAAGCCTAGCCGTCTACGCCATCTTATGATCAGGATGAGCATCCAATTCCAAACACGCCTTAATTGGAGCCTTACGAGCTGTAGCACAAGCTATTTCTTATGAAGTAACCCTGGCCATTATTCTCCTATCCACCCTATTAATAAATGGATCATCCACTCTCCCCAGCTTAATCACCACTCAACAGCACACATGATTTCTCCTACCCTCTTGACCCTTAGCAATAATATGATTTGTATCAACACCAACAGAAACAAACAGAGCTCCTTTTGACCTTACGGAAGGGGAATCAGAGCTAGTTTCTGTATTTAATGTAGAATATGCCGCAGGCCCATTCGCCCTATTTTTTATAGCCGAATATATAAATATTATTATGATAAATGCACTAATCACTATTCTTTTCCTAGGTACTTTTTTTAGCCCATATTAACCTGAAATATTTACAGTTAACTTTATCACAAAAACTCTAGCACTAACTTCCTTATTTTTATGAATTCGAGCATCGTATCCTTGTTTCTGGTATGATCAACTAATACATCTATTATGAAAAAACTTTCTTCCATTAACTTTGGCTACATGTATATGACATGCATCTATACTGATCATTACAGCAAGCATCCCACCCCAAACATTATTCTTTTCAAACCAACTCAAGTCTGACAAACAACCTGGTCCATATATTACTGTCAAACCTTCCTGCATAACCTAGTTTGTCCCAGTTAAAAGTGACATGGCTTGGTGTGCCCCTGAGACTTTTTACATTTTCCCCATATTCCTCTGTGTGTGATTCTTTTTCCTCCTCATCTAGTATCCCCATGACTCTAAGACCCATGCTCTGCACCAGTGAGCACTGTGTTAAAAATGGAAGACTGGATTGTGGCTCTTATATTTGGACAACTTAGTTTGGAGCCAAGGAAATTGCCCTTCCTGGAAATTATTCTGTAATGCTGAAGGTAATGACTGCTATGTTGTTCTAATATTTGAAAGTCCAAATAAAATATTTGATGGAGCAGAACAAAATTTATTTTAAGAAGTAGGCATTTTTGGGTTGAGCAGTCATGTTCAGAGTCAAATAAAACACCCTATCTATTTGGAATTTTTTCTTCTTTCTTAAATGTATCCATGATTGATCCTATTAATACTAAAACATTAAACACCAGTCAAACTCTAATAACCTAAAGTAGAATATGCTATGGATAATAGCTAGCCTGGATCATCATTTACAAACGGTTTAGGAAGTCAGATTTTGACACTGTCCTTTTTATGCTCAATTCTTACCACTTACAATAGTCATTCAATGATTGGCAGTTAAAAATTAACATGGGGAGCAGGGAAGAAACACTACAGATACATTATTTTAAAGTTAGCAATACATAAATCAATTGAATTTCATGGATCATCCTCACTATAAATCAGCCAGGGTATTAGACACTCCCCTGATAATTCCTGATATAGTGTCAAAATACCATGAAATATTTAAAGAGCTCAACACTAAGTGAAGTAGTTATGAAAGCTACTGGATCCTGAATTCTATCAACCAGAATTCTTTATCAACCATGTCAGTGGCGAACCCTTCTTCCCTCCTCCTGATATTTCCTTCCAGGTAAAGGGAACTTAATTAAGGAAACACTTCTGGCCTCTCTCCAACCCTTTACTTTCTGTGCCTCTGAAGAATGAAGGAGGAGTGTGCCTTGCTTCTTCGATCTTTCTCTGGAGATCTCCCTGACTGCAGAGAGCAAGGCTGGCCTGTACCCGCTCAGAGGCAGCTCTGTCCCTGTGGAGGAAGGCAGGCCAGCCAAGAACCTGGTCATTCAGCAGCACACCACATTCTGGGTAATGAATGGTGACCACTGCCTTAACTCTTTCCTTCCAATAATCCGATTTACCCAGAACCTGGGGTGGGGGCTGGAGGGTGGATATTTACCTAAATCCTTATAGACATCAACAACTCACATTTCTATTTTACAATTTTTAAGTAAATACATACATTTCTGTGATTCATGCTGTTTAAACAAAAAGAGACATTACAGTAGGCCTTAAAAGATTAAGAAGAGGATCCTAAAACAAAAGGATGTAACATGTAAAAAATACATTTGAAATAATACATATCTTTTAAATCAAATTACTAATGACCATTGTGATGATCACATTTAGAAAAAAAAAAAAGGAAATTACTAATGAGAAAATTCCAGTCCTTACCCACAGGGGAAAAATGTATTTACTAATTTCCATAATAAAATTAACTGTTCCCCATTATCTAATGCTAAAAACTAACCACCCCTTTCAGTAAGTTCTATATTCACATCATTCAAAACTAGTAGAATTTTTGACACTTATTTTTTTAACCAAATATAATTGGTTTCCTGCTTACTTTTATCCAAAAAAAAAAAAAAAACAAAACAAAAAAACAGAAAATGTTTTTTTACTATAACGTTATTTTACTCTGGTAACATAATTGGCAGTTCCCACAACAAAACATACACTTGAATATAAATAACATTTTTTGTTAAAATGTTGGTTTTTTTTTAACTGAAGATAAATTAGTCTCCTGTTACATAGGTCATGTTCTGTAATGAATTCTAAGGAACATAAAAGTAAGATTATCCCCAAAATCATGTTACTGAAGAGTAGAGCACATCAGATTCCTCTAGGCTTGATGACAAAGGAGCAGGGCATCTTAACCTGGAGGAATCAGGGACCTCTGTGTCTCTGCTGCAGATCCTAAGGGTAAAAGGACAAGTGAAAAGGTACCAATGTGTACACCTGGTCTATTTCTTTTTCCAATGACTTGAATTTAACAGATTTAACAGGGAGAAGAGAGAGACCTCTTTGCAATATTTTTTTACTGTCTTTTTTTTTTAAATTCTGTCTCAATAATATTCTGTGGTCCTAAACTGAGCAGATGTTTCACATTTGACTTCACAAAGTGATGCTTATTAAACTGTCTATAAGATTCTTTGTACAACATTAATCTTTTAGAAAATTAATCTTTGTAGAAAATTTGATCTTAGATGACTAATAGAACACTAACACAAAATAACAAAGTTTAGCAATTTCTGTTAGATTATTAAGATCTTTTTTAAAATGATGGTACTTGGATATATAATTTACTTCTCTTCTAGAATGACTATTATATATATAAATATGCAAAGGAATCATATGTTTCAGAGTAGACAACTGTAGTGTTTTATATATAAATCAAAGTAGGATATCTATTGTGTTCAGATAGAGAGGGTAGCAACCCAGTTAATGCAGATAGGAAACACTTATGGCTTAATGTGTAGACATCTTATGTTTACATCAATGTTTATAATTTACAAGCACTTATTCATGAGTACATACTTTATCCTCCAACCAATATTTTGAAATATTCTCTTACTGCACCAACTTACAATGGAAGAAACTGAATTAATATCTGAGAATCACATAAATGTTCAAGAACACACAGCTAAGAAGAAATTGAGTGGGGATCTACTCAAAGCCAATGTTTACTCCCCATACCTTACCCACTGGAAGCAGAAGACAAAATAGTGTTGCACTATCCAAACTTATTTCTTCAACAGTTATCATTTCTGGTCAGAAATATATTTCTAAAGAAAAAGTGGGGTTGTGCCCCATAACATATGTTTGTGTGTGTGTGTGCACATATACACATACATATATACATACATATACCTACATACTAATACATATATGAAATACTGGAATGTATTAGAATGTGTAATATAAAGGAACAGAACAAAAGTATCATTTTGCAGGTATGATATGGAAGGTATCTTCAAGGGGCACAGATGAGTATCTAAGATGGAAAGCTTCTAGGAAGCATTGTTTCACTGATTTAGTCATTATTTCCAATTTGTCATAAACTAATTGATACAAAGTATAACTTCAATATCCTAATATAGCTAAGACATTTCCTACAAATCAATTAACCATGATAGAGGGCTTGAAATTACACTTAGCTGCTATGTGATCAAAAGATAAACAACTTGAGGTATCATCACTACACGTTTTGTTATGAGTCTTAACATTTAATGGACTAAAATCACAGAATGATAAAATATTTCTGTGAGTTTCCTGTGTTGGAGGTGCTGTTTGTGAATATAATTGGATTCATTAAACCTAACCAGGCAGTTTATTAATCAGTAGGCTGGATTGGCAGACAATGTGAAAGAAACTATTTATCTATGACATGTTTAATATTTTATGGTACTATAAAAAGCTGTTGTCTTGGCATATAATCTCATAAACTTGAAGCTAGCAACAAGTATCATGAACTGCTTCCATTCAAATTAACTTTCCACACACAAAAAGACCCATTGCGAAGCCATCAAAGACTGCAGTCTTGGGAACTTCGTGACTGATGAAAACCATCTTCTAAGTCACTGGAAGGATTTGGCTTGAAAGCACATTTCCTAATTCATACACCAGCCAGCAGAGACCCATTATACCACCTTCAACCAAAGTACTGAACTTAAAAATAACTGGCGGTCTACGCTTGGTTTTTGTTCATTATCTGAATTATGGTATGTGAGTATATGCATTCCTATGTAAGATCATTTAAAAATAAAATCACTCTTAGGAATAGTAATATTAGCATCACCAGTTCCCCTCTAAAGAAGTAAAAACAATGCTCACACAGAGAACAACCACAAAGAGTTGTTTCCATCATCTGTGGAGCGTAAGAGACAACTTTTGCAAGCTCAAAATGTATCCGTTTCTGTTGGCTTGTTACAAGTAGATACAGCGATGCATACGAACTATCCCTGACCTTATAAACAAATTATATAAATTATTTCAAATGTAACTTTAATGCTTCTTATAGAAGGACAACTTGATGAAATGTCTCTGCAAAACTCTTCAACAATTCCATGTAAATTCATGCCATATAAAGAGAACTTTGAAAAAGCAGACAGAAAATATCAAATTCTATCACATTTTAAGTACTGCATATACAACCATATATCAAATGCAATAAATACAGTATTTACTGTATAAAATGAATATTATAAATTCATTCTAAGTTCTAGAGTCCATTATGAAAGTGAGGTTATCCTTAGATAACTATAAATGATGCTTTCCAACTAATATCATTTGAATCTTATTTTTTTCTGCCTGATGAACCATTTCACTGGGAGAAAAAAATTGGCTTCTATTGTGAAAGATGTGAAGTGGATGGAAATACTGTAATTTAACAGCGTATGACTTTTATTACAAACGATGAAAACATTAGTGACATCTATGATGATTGGGTTATACAACTACACAAACATACAGCAAATTAAATAACTCCCTTCCACAAGGCTATGACAATTTTATTAGAGCAACAACCTCATGTACTTATTACAATTGCCATTCAATCAGGTACTATCATTTCCAACCCACAATAGAATAATAAAGTCATATAGCCAAGGCATGTAGTTTTTCTCCTGCCCATCAGCTGCTTTCCGGTGCACACAGGCTCTGAGCAATATTGACTACTCCGTTAAGAATCATCTTTAAAACTGAAACACTGTTCTCATAAGGAAAAATGAAGGAGGAATGCATGCCTATTTCATCTAATGCTTCATTTTGAAAGACATTTTGTATTAGAACAATGCAGGGGGCACAACCATGTGTCCAAAGTGCTGTTGGAAAGTTCTGTGAATGTTAATAGTGTGAATTAAAGCAATACTGGTGAAACTAATCACGCTGTTAAGTTAACTTGAGCCAGGGAGAATCTGCTAGTCCTTCTGCATCACTGACACGCTATTAGTATAATTACAAGCCTCCCAAATTTCAACATCTAACTCCAAACACGATCATCTCCATTCAAGCCCTGAGACCTTATAACCCACAGAGCAGTAAGGCTATTACTTAACATTTTCGCCACCAACATTAACAATGGATCCTGCATGTGGCAGACATAAGCTCTGGAAAGAGATCTCAGGGCTTAAAGCATCCAACCCCTATGTGAGAATACTCACACCAATTTCTCATACTTCTAATGGAGCAAACCCCTGGCCCACATCATGCACAGGTGCATCTCTGCAATTTGATATGTGCCATATCAAACACTTCTCCATGGGATTTTAGAAGTGGTGTGGCTCTGAAGCCTTTTCATTATGTAGGTGAATGACCACCAGCAGAGATCAACTGAACTGTCATCAGAAGAAGAATAAAAATGAGATAACTCCTGGGTAGTTCCAGCACCTCCCCATTATAATGGAAGTCATTGCAGAAAATTCCCAGCCTCTTAAATATTGGTCACACAGTTCCTAAAAGTGGAAGTCTAAACCCGGAGGTCTGATGTTAGGCTTATAACATATCTCTTTTCTAAGCCAACATATTTGCTTGAGAACACCAGGCATACATACATGTTCATCACACCTTTCAGACCTAGAGCAAATTCGATCAGCTCAAATGAGGGAAACACAAACACCTTGAAAGCAGCGACTGCCTCTCTAATTCTCATCTTCCACACCCTTCATCACCCCCCCCCCGTATTTACAGCGAAACACAACTTTGAGCATTTTGGAAGTAACTGCTCTTTGTGGAACCACACGCACGCACACCCAAAAATTCCGAAGTCTGTTTTCCTACCACGGAAACCAAGGAGGCTACACCACCTTCCCAGTGACTTAATTCTGAGCATAGTGTCTCAAACCTGCTAAGTAGCAATCGATGAACATATTACACACTAGAAGAGGAAGGTCGGGGGTACTGAAAAGCAGCTTTGCTTTCAGCCATTAATTACCAACCACCCAAATATCGCATCTCATATCTCCCTTGCACATGCACAGCTTTCCAAACCTGTGTTTCAGGCGGCGCTTTCCAGAGCCTCGCTATCTATTGTCAGGACGCAGAAGACCCCGAAACCTGTGAATGGAGCTGAAAATGCGTCCTCGGAAACCGCTAAATATAGACCAAAGGGTCTCTGGGTCTGGCAAGCAGCGGTAGAATGAAGAAATGGCCATGGACGCATATGACCAAGTCTTTCCATTTTGTTTCTAGCCAAACATCGTAATGACATTGAACATAAGGGCAAAAGACTGGAGGGAAGTCCTCCCCACCCCCACCCCGTCTTCTCCCATATATTAGGGACGTCATGAATGCAACGGGTATGTTCTTGAGGGTGGCGGGGAGCAGGATTGTCGGTGTTGCCCTATATACACCTCCTCCGGGGGAGATGGGTGGCAGGGAGGCGGAACACGCAGAGAAGCCACTTGGCAACCGCTCCAAGAAAGGCACTAACCCTGGACCCCATTCCCGGCACAGCCGTCTTCCAAGAGGGGACCCGAGAGATCGCGGTCTTCCCGCCGGCCGGCAGGACCGCGCAGTAGCCGCCACCACGGCCAGCGGGCCAGGAGCCCTGGACCAACCCCCACCAACGGCGAGGAGGCGGAGGGCGACGCCGAGGAGGAGGAAGCGCCGGGCCCCAGCAGCCCAGCCACAGCAACTCACCGAACGGCGCGGCGCCCGACTGCTTCCTCGGGAACATGCACCCGCCACCAGCTACAGCTCCTCAGTCCGGGAAAAGGCGTGTGCGCCGCCGCCCGGCTTCAGGGCAAGGTCCTGACCTTGCCCAACTGCAGCATCTTCCGCTTTTGTTGTCTGAGCGCGGCCGCGGGACAAGTGATGCTAGCGGGGAGCAGGGGCGAGCGCCGCGGGCGAGAGGCGGCTCCCGACGCGAGTGCGCAGCGCCCGGCCCGGTCGCCCCACCGAGCGCGACGAGCGCAGCGCCCCCTGCCCGGCTCCGTGGGCTCCGCGGGCTGCTCGGGCTCCTCCGGGGTCCTCCGGGCTCTGGGCAACGGCGACGGCGCTGCCACCGCCACCGCCACCGCCGGCCGGGCTACGAGAGCAGCAGCCGCGCCCGCCGCTCCGCTCGACCGGCAGTCGCCGCGGGCGCGAGCCTAGGGCCGCCGCGGCGCCCGGCGCCGAGCGCTCCCGTGCAGCGCCCGGCGCGCGGCCCCCGCCACCTGTGTCGCCGCCGCCGTCGCCGAGGGCGAGGCTCCTCCCGCGACGCGCGGCAGCCTCAGCCTCCACCTAAGCCTGGGCGGCCGACTCTGGCGCCCGGCTAGTGAGGAAGCGTCCGCCCCACCGCCGAAACCTGCCCTGGGTGCGGAGCATGCCCAGTGCCGCCGCGAGAGCGCGGCGCTTCGCCACGCGCATTCCACTTCTGGTTTTCGCGGCAGCAGAGAGGGGAGGAGGCCGGGGAGGAGGCCGCGGGCTGGGAGAGGGCCGGGCATCCCTGGGTACGCACACTCTGGACCAGAGATGGGAGGATGCTGGGGAGCCAGGCGAAGGCTGGAAGGGATGAGGGCAGGATGGAACCCCGGGATGGACAGGGTTGGGTCCTTCATTCACGCGCAAGCTGCTACAGTGGATTCTGCCCGGGCAGATGAAGGCGAGCAGAGGGCCAAGGGTGGAGGGGGGTCCAGAACAGCTTGGGAGTTGGGGGAGGGGACCAGGCTCGCCGCGCCTGCTGGTGGAGGGAAGTGGATGCTCTTGTATAGCCTACGGTTCTAGAGCAAAGAAGATGAGATGTCTTCTTCGCAGTGCCCGCCCCATCTTACCAGGGTTCATGATTTTCACAGATGGAGAGACTTTCTCTTCCTGCAACAGAGACTCTTGTCTGATCTGGAATTGATTACAGGTGATGAGTTCTCCGCTCTCTCTTGTGCCATCTCTTCTTAGTCATTTTGTTCTGCATCTCTGCCACCTTCCCTTCCTCCTCTTCTTCCGAGTTTCCAAACCAAAATGGAAACACTCAATTCTTCCTTCCCCCACAGTCTTCCTTCCCTTTAGGGATTACATTGCATTCTTCATTTTAGATGTTTTTTTCCAAATCACCTCATACTCAGACAGCTCATTAACTCCATAGAGACTTTATGTGTCTCTCGCTGTGAGATTTAGCAAGTGGAGTCAACCTATGAAAATCTTGTTGGAAAACAAGCCCCTTGCTATGTGCCACGGTAGTCCTCTGGGCTACCTGTGTCACTCGGTTTCAGGAGTCCCTACTGCATTTTCAAGACATGGCCAGCACAAATGTGTCTTCTAGTTTTGCCATGGCTCGGCATCCCTGATCCTGAAGATCCCTGACTTTGTGAAGCTGTGATCTTCTCCACTCCATCCCTCCTCAGAGCTGGTTCTGAAACCCAGATCACCATGACAGCATATCAGAAATTGTAATAAGAGAGATTTGGATCTTCTGAATCTCAGTAGCAATGTGCTTCTATTTTGTGTTAGAAAAGGTTATTCAACAAAGTTAAATGACTTGAATATTTAATCGGTGCTAATCCCTAAAATACTTGAAGTAAGTTAATATATACGTTTAAGTAAGAGTAAAGAAGAAAAAGTTTTGAACAGGTTAAATAGGTAGACATAAATTAATGGAGCAACAGATTAAGCAAGGACTGTTGACAGCAGTGCAAATACATTTTATTCCCTGTATCTCAAGGTTGCACATGCTCCTGTAGGCTTAGTCTTGCCTACAAAAGTAGTTCTCCAGTGTGGCTCTGAGCAAAAGCTGGGCTGATATTAAAATGACCTGATTCCTGGGAGGGAAGTCATGTAGAACTACTTTCTTCACATTTTTGTGGGTTTTTTGTTTTTGTTTTTGTTTTTTTGCTCTGAGAAAGGCTGGTCGATTACAGAGTTCTTGGTATAAGACAAATTAGCCATGCTATATAGACTAGGCCACATTGTATTTTAGAAGATGTTCTTTATTTCCAACCTTGGCCTCTGTCAGTTTGTTTTTGTTTTGTTGTTTTTCTCCTTGTATCTTAAGTCATTGGGCAAAGAGGGAGAATGAGGAGGGGAGATCAGGTCACTTTTTGGGTTAAAATTGAGGTAGGTGCATAGGTAATGTTCTTGGGAAAATGGATGTGTTTTTTATGCCCATAGAGATCCAAAATAAGTTTCAAGATCTTTTGCAGAGGTGCTTTTGAGATGAGTGGTGAAAACCCTACTGGCTAACTGTGCACCTTGGAAATGACCCATTGGCTGTCCCTGCAGGTAACACTGGGAATGGGTTCAGGCCTGTGAGCAGTGCATCATGCCCTGGATTATATTGACTTAATTTGCTCTGTGCCCCATTTCATTGCAACATTTATGATTTCTAGTCTTCTAGAATAATTTGTAACTTGAGATATTATTAAATTCACAATTAGAGAATATTGAAAAATAAAGTAAAATGATCATGTGTAGAGTTTGATTTTGGAATGACTCACTGCTGCCATCTTTTGCCTCCTGCTTCTGATAGTTCCTGTAAAAAGGAGCATTCTGAATTCACCAACTCACTATGAGACCAGAAAGTTCTTATTTTATTATTTGCAAATTATACCAAGTAATGCTAAATGAAAAATCTTTATTGTGTTTCTTCTGCTTATGCATTAGCTGATATGATGCAGAAGTCACATCTAAATACTACTGTTTCTCTTGATTTTTAAAATCAATTCAAAATTTGAAATAATGTATTTTATAAGGAGGTTTTATTTAATTTTTAGAAGTGATAGCTAATGATCCAAAATATTTTTATAAATTTATTCATCCTATTTCATAGTTCAAAGTATGTCAATTTTAGGAGAATAATATCCTTTTGTGAGTCCAAGATGCTCAAAGATAGCATTAATACCTTGTTATTGATGTTTAAATAGAAGATAGTATTTCTGTAATTTTGAATGTATAGTACTCATTGGTAATCAATCAGAAATTTTTCAAATTGGACAATAAAACTAACTATGTGAGTAATTATTGTTGCTGTCCTATATATAAATAGAGTAACAATATATCTTTAAAATTCATAATTTAAATTTTAAATAAAATTTTCTGGAAGAGTAACCCAGTACTCTTATCATATGGACATGTATATGTTTGGGACCCTGATAAATGCTATTGGGTTTTGATCATTGAAGACATGGCATTTGATATTTAAACATGTTACTATGTTTTTAAAGACTTGCAAAGTGGGTAACTATTGGCATTAGCCATTTTGCTTAAGATCAATCTGCACATCACTTCAGTATTTGATTCAAAACTTCACACTTTGTTCAGAATGCTTTGTCTTATGGCTGAAACACATTTGACAGTGTCTTTCGTTCAGCAAATGTTTATAGAGCATAAAGTGTGGTTCAGTCCTAGGCAAATTTGGAGAATCGATAGCAAATAATAGAGAAAATGATTAATTCTCCATGGAATCTTTTTAAATTTTTTTTAAAGAGAGAGAGAGGGACAGTGAGAGAGAGAGAAAGAATCAATTTTATCCAGTTTTTTATCTGGTTTTCATTGCCCTGACACTCAGCTGTGTACGTGGTGCTGGGGTTCAAGGCTGCATCCTCAGGCATACCAGGCAAGCACCATAACCACTGAGCCACCACTCCAGACCCTCTATCTTTATAGTATTTAAATGTAAAATTAGATTTACTGAGTAAGAGAGAAAAATATAGAACCCCAATAAATTAACCATGAAAGCCTTTGATACTCAAATATCCTAATGCTCTAGGGTATTGACTCAGTTATTAAATTCATGTTTTCTCACTGTTTTTCCTTCTTGAAGGCATTTTGGGATGTTTTGTTTTGTTTTGTTTTGTTTGTGCCAGGACATAGGCAGCATGGTGAGGAAATAGGATCTGAAGTCTTCAGGCAAAGGCAGGAGAGGATACTATGTTTGGTAAGAGTTGCGTTTCTGGAAGACACAATTAAGCTGTGCTAAGTGGAGGGCTCAGTGATCAGCGAGGGGCTCATAAAGTCCCTAAAGACATCAGAATCTGGCACCAAAACCTCCATGGAGACTGGACAGATGTAGGCAAGGGCAGAATGATTCATCGGAAGTCTAGATCATCAGGCTTTGAAGAGGTCTCAAATGATGGAATGTGAGGTTTCGCACAGAATCTTCATGACAGGAGGAATAAACTTCATGCAGGGATTTACCTTATCATCAATGCTAAAATATCTCCTGGGCACCTAGTGAATAAAGGAAGGGACTCCCTGTAATGCCTGGCTCGAGACCTACAGACAGGAACAGGAATAGGAGCTACATAAAACAAAACCCAAGGAAGAAAAGAGAGACACTCTTATTAAGGTTCATCCAGATGTTCTAGATAAATATCAAGGCAGAGCTAATCTAGCCTAAAAATTGCATCAGCAAAATCTCCATTTCTATGCCAGACACGTAGGTCAAGGGTTTTTAATGGTCAGTGGCTCATTATTGCCCTCCAGGAGGTATTTTAGAATGAGTGATAAGAAATATTCTGATTGTTACTAGCATCTGGAAGAAGCTGAAATGCTGAGCATCTGAGAAAAGTCTGTGAAAGAAAGAATTTGCCTGCATCCTTCCTGATTTTTGAAGGTCTAATACAGGTACCTAAGCCACAGTACTACATTTTACATGTCAACAAGAAGCATTTTGCATTGTTTTAATACATTGAATTTAATGGGAATATGAATTATGGGAAGTTTTAATGTTATTTTTTTCAGAAATTAACAAAAACTTCCTAAGATTAAGAACTAGTAATACATTTTTCAGAAAGAGACCATTCCGTATCAGTCTATTTTTATAGCATTACACTGAGATTGATTGTCTGGTCCCAGCTGGCAAGAACCAGACGGTCTCAATCGGCAGTTGACTGGGAATGAAGTAGACCCACTGGTCCTGAGTTCTCCAAGCGCTTTATTTTTCCCTCTCTCTCACTAGAGGCCTCCAAGCGCTTCTTTCTCCGCCTTCTCTCTTTTAGAGGCAAGGCCTTTACATACATCTCCTCCCACTAGAGGCTTTTACATCTCCTTCCTCTTCAGTAGAGGCAAACTTCTTACATTTAGAGTCAAGGCTATTTACATTTTCTCTCTTTGGAGTCCCTGTTTCTACTGCGGAGGCTTTTCTTCCTCTCTTACCGCCTGCATGTTAGGTTTTCTTCTTCTGTCTCTGCTGCTGCTGCTTCTCTGAATAGTGGCTACACTTTTTCCCTGTAGGCCCGGTTTTTATCTGTTACAACAACCATTAGGGATACAGTGCAAACACATTCAACCAGTTGTAACAAATCAGCGGCCAAATAGCTTAGTCATGTGGTCAGGCAGTTTGGTAATTACAAGCCAGCTGGGCCTCTTACAGTTGTTTACCACCAATTCTTTTCTCTGGCATGCAGCCAGGCGTCATGTTGGGCTTAGTCTCCAACAATTGATGTTACAGATAAAGGTAAGAATTTGAATATTTGGTTAGTTCTTTTAAGATGAACTGTGTATTTCAACAAAGAAAGATGTAATATTTTATTTTAAATAATTTTGCATTTATTTTAAATATTTCTGTTAGGATACTATGTCAATATTCAAAATCAGCTAATATCTGTGAATTCATTTTTCAGGAAAGCAGTGTGAATATTACACAAATATTTATTATAAAAATTTACCATTGAGTTTCAATAGGTTAGAGAATGAAATACCTAATTGTTTTCCTTAAGAAAATCAAGAATATCTATTATGATCATATTACCATGGCTCCAGAAAGGAAAACTCAATTCACTGAAAAAATATTTGAACCCCACCATCAGTTCTTATGGTAGTTTGTAATAATAATAATAATAATAATAATAATAATAATAATAATAATAAAAAATAGTTAAGCAATTATGCAGCCTGGCCCTCAAAAGCAATGTGCATGTATAGGAAGAATCTCCAAATCCTTATTAATTTTTTTCTCAGCATTCTAGCTCAGTATCAGCTTCTTCTTTTAATCCTGAATATTTCTTCACATCACCATCTTAGTGTTTTCATCTGCTTTAGAACTTTGATCTGATCTTTCATTATGTATCCTCTACTTTCTCAATCAATTCTTCTGACCAAGCCCACGCCCAGTAGTCACTGCTGGTGTCCTCCCCAATATCTATCCTCACGACTTCCTTTGTTATAGGGCCTACACTTTGTTCATTGTGCTGCACAAGAAGCTACAAATGATACTTTCCAGCCTCCCTCGCTACTACATGGAATGTGTCAGAGAAATATGAATCTGATGGGGGTGTTCAGGGAACAGTTTGCTTCTGGAAAAGGGGACCTCCTGTTATTGCTTCTTGCTTCTTCTTACAGCCCTATTGCAAAATGCAGGGTGAGCGTGCATGGACAGGAAGAGTAAGCCACAGATCAAAGGTGTCTGAGCCTCTAGTAGAAGGAACCAGGGAAATAAGAGCTTTCTGTAGTCACTGCACCACCCTCCAGAGCTGCTTCTCTTGGGAGAAAAAAAAATTAACATTTGATTTAAGCCAATATGGTGTTTGGTTTTTGATACCCGAAGCCAAACACAATTTCATATTGAAATATATCTTATGCCAAAAGAGGAAAAAACATTAAAGAAACACATCAAAGAACTAAATAAGTACATACTATATTCATGGATAGGAAGATTCAAATTTGTTTAAATCCATTTATCCCAAAATTGATCTATAGGTTTAATGAAACCAAATAAAAATCTTGGCAGGGTTTGTGTGTTTGTGTGTGTGTGTGTGTGTGTGTGTGTGTGTTTGTATATCATAGATATATAGATAGAAAAAAGGGTAGAGGAAATGTGTCAAAATGTTAACTTTTAAGGAATCTGGTCAAAGAGTATGTACTAAAACTTTTGTTACCCTGGAATTTCAAAATAAAAATATTTTATAAGGGGAT
Organism: Aplodontia rufa; assembly: GCA_004027875.1. Lineage (NCBI taxonomy): Eukaryota > Metazoa > Chordata > Mammalia > Rodentia > Aplodontiidae > Aplodontia > Aplodontia rufa. Next base: position 12,267 of record PVKS010007122.1, on the reverse strand, counting down.
AAATACATGTTATCAGTAATCCCTCCCCTCTGCTTACTACAGACATATCATTTTAGATAGCTCCCTCATGATGTATTTTCTCTGAAAATGAAACCTTTTTTGGTGAAATGAGTAGAATATGGTCTGAAATCACAGTATACGTATAAAAAGGTAAATCAACCAATGACAGTGATTAGGAGTTCTGCTCACTAAACAGTAGACAAAGCCACATTCAAAGTTTTGCATTAATGAGTAAGCCTCCATGATTTTCACGCTATCTTCCAAAATTAATATTTCATTTTTAATCATCAGTCTCCAGAATGTTTTCCACCCACATGAATGTCACTTGCAATGTCGCACATGGTACACATTCTGAAATCACCTTACTCATTTAAATAAAATCCTCAAAGTTCCCATTTTAATATCTGTAAATGAGCAAAATCTTGCCACTTGATTTGTTGGGAGAATGCTTTAAGTGAATCACTCTAGGGTGTACAAATGGCACAATGCCCGGCACATAGTGAGAAAAGAAATGATAGCTAATAGGAGCAATGGCATTAAACTGCCCTTTAATTTTTACTGTTTTAGACTTCTTGATATACCAAAAGACACTCATCTAATTGTACATCTTTTACTTGGTCTTCAAAACACAGGAGATACTATCTTGCAATGAACCTTTCCAGTGTATTTTTTTTCAAATAGCTTAGTTTTTCAAATAAGCATTAACAGGATTTCTCTTACATACAGGTAATTATACAATGCAAACTAATGATGAATATTTACACTGATTTCCTTTTGTAAGCAAGTGTTTAATGCATTCACCCATTTTTTAAGAAATTAAAAAACACATAAATCCACACTGCAGCAGGAAGTAGCTTGCATATTTTGTTATATTTCATGAGACATATATATATTCTTTATTCCATACAATGTCTCCTTGGTTTACCTATTGACAGCAGTGTTATCTAATGATCCTCATGTTCTTGGAGATCTTGTATTTTAGAAGTCATATAATATATTTTATCAAATATTATCAATATTTAAGAGCATACACACACATATGTATACTGAAAAAAAATGCTTGTGTCGATATTTTGTTTAACATTTAGTTTGGGAGTTGGGGAGGTAGTGATAGAGTCCTTTCCTAGCATGCATGAGGGCCTTGGTTTGATTCTAACACTGAGAAAAGAAAAAAAATATCTTTGCTTATTATAAAAGTACCAAGTTCTCAAAAAATTTACAAATTGTTATGGTGTAGATGAAAGGTGTGCCCACAAGCTCACTATGTAAGACAATGCAGAGAAGGCTGAGAGGTGAAATGATTGGATTATCCCAATCAGTGAATTGATTGCCTGATTGGGATTAACTGGATGTAATTGTAGGCAGGTAGGGTGTGGCTGGAGGAGGTGGGTCACGGGTCTGCCTTCGGGATATGTACCTTGTGTCTGGTGAGTGAAGTCCCTCTCTCAGCTCCCTGGAACCCTGAATTCTGCTATGATGTTCAGTCTCCTCTCAATCCCTGAGGAATGGAGCTGGCCATCTGTGGACTAAGGACCTCTGAAACTGTGAGCGCCCAAATAAATCTTTCCTTCCTTGTTCTTGTCAGATCTTTTAGTCACAGCAACAAAGAAATTGACTAAAACACAAACTTCATGAAATTATGAAAAATTCTTAAGGCCACTACCCAGAACTAAAGCAGCTTAGTTTAATTTCCTCCTCTTATTTTTTTCTTGAATTATAATATACAAATGCCCCTCCTCTCATTCACTAAAAGTTACCTTCATGAAATGTTTTGTTCTGTCTTCCATTCTGTTTTTCTTACACTTTGCTATTCTAAGATTGAAACATTCTTTAAATAGCCAGTTTTTCCAATGAATATATTTTGGCTGTTATTACATGATTTTTCTCATGGTAAATAAAAGTTCAATAAAGCATGTTTTCCCAGATGGTTTGAAAAGATATACACCCAACTGAGAAATAGATCAGATTCCTCTTCTGGGCAGGATGGACTAGCTTGGGGCAGCTCTATGCTTCTGCTGAGAAAACTGGAAATGTTGAAGAAAGAACGATATCTCTGTAAAATATCAGCATACTGCTGAAACCCAAAGAGCCAGAGCAGCCCAGATCCCAGATGAACAAGAGAAGGAGAAAGCTTTGCTTCCAGGAATCTTTGCACATCAGACGCAGTGAAAGAGGCTGAGATTTCTTGTTTGTTTTAGTTCTTTTTATTTATACATGACAATAGAATCCATTTTGACATGATTTTAAATGCATGGAATATAACTTGTTCTAATTCCATATTCAGAACCTCCCCTACCCCTCCCCACTCCTCCCCACCACCACATTGGTCCGTTCCCTCTGCTCTACTCATCTTTTGCCCATTGTATCTTTTTTTTTTTATGGGTTTCTTGTGGATGTACATGATGGTGAGCTTCACTATGGTATATTAATAAATGTGCTTAGGAATGTTATATCAGATTCATTCCACTGTCTTTCCCTATCCCATCCCTCCTTCCTTCTCGTCATTCCTCTTTGTCTACTCCATTGATATTACTTCTATTCTTCCCTGCCCCCTCTTTTTCGATTAGCTTCCACATATCAGTGAAAACATTTGACCTTTGGCTTTTGGGGACTGGCTAATTTCACTTAGCATGATAGTCTCCAGATCCATCTCCATATGCCAGCAAATGTCATAAAGTTATTCTTCTTAATGGCTGAGTGATATTCCATTGTGTATATACACACTGTGTGTTCTTCATTTATCGGTTGAAGGGCTACTAGGTTGGTTCCATAGCTTAGCCATTGTGAATTGTGCTGCTATAACTATTGATATGGTTGTGCTGCTATAATATGCTGATTTTAAACTCTTTGGATATATACCAAGAAGTGGAGTAACTAGATCAAATGGTAGTCCAATTCCTAGTTTTTTCAAGAAGCACCATACTGTTTTCCAGAGTGATTGTACCAATTTTCAGTCCCACCGACAATGTAAGAGTGCACACCACATCCCCACATCCTTCCCAACATTCATTGTTACTTGTATTCTAATTGGAGTGAAATGAAATGTCAGTGTAGTTTTCATTTGTTTCTCTAATTGCTAGAGATGCTGTACATTTTTTCATATATTTGTTGAAATATATTTGTTCATATATTTATTTCTTCTTTTGAAAAATGTCTATTTAGTTCCTTTGCCCATTTATTGATTGGGTTATTTGTTCTTCTGGAGGTAAGTTTGTGAATTTTTCATATATCTAGGATACTAATGGGCTGAGAAGCAGGTGGCAAAGCTTTTCTCCCATTCTGTAGATTCTCTTTTCATGTTCTTGATTGTTTCTTTTGCTTTGAGAAAGCTTTTCAATTTTATTCCATCCCATTTATTGATTTTTAAATTTACTTCTTGCACTTTAGGAGTCTTGTTAAGGCAGTCAGTTCCTGAGCCAACATGTTGGAGTGTTGGGCCTACATTTCTTCTAGCAGATGCAGGGTTCTTGGTCCAATCCCTAGGTCTTTGATCCACTTTGAGTTGAGTTCTGTGCAGGCTGAGCGATAAGGGTTGAAATTTCACCCTACTACATATAGATTTCCATTTTTTTCCCAGCACCCTTTGTTTAAGAGGCTTTCTCCAGTATATGTTTTTGGCACCTTTGCCTGGTATCAGATACAGTGTTTATGTGGGTTTGACTCTGTCTTCTGTTCTATTCAGCTGCTATCCATGCCTGTTTTGGTGCCAGCACTGCGCTGTTTTTGTTACTACAGCTCTGCAGTGTAATTTGAGGTCTGTTATTGTGATGCCTCCTGCTTTCCTTCTCTCCCTAAGGATTGCTTTAGTTATTCTGGGTCTCTTATTTTTCCAAGTGAATTTCCTGATTACTTTTTCCATTTCTGTGAAGAACGACATTGGAATTTTGGGGGGGAATTGTATTGAACCTGTGTAGTGCACTTTGTAGAGTGGCCATTTGGACAATATTAATCCTGCCTTTCCAAGAACATGTGAGGTCTTTATATCTTCTAAGATCATCTTCAGTTTTTTGTTTGTTTTTAATGTTCTATAGTTTTCATTGTAGAGATCTTTCATGTCTTTTGTTAGATTGAGTCACAAGTATATTATCTTTTCAGGCTATTGAGAATGGGATAGTTTTCTTAATTTATTTTTCAGCAGATTCTTCATAGGAGTAGAGGAACGTGATTGATTCACGAGTGTTGGTTCTGTATCCTGCTACTTTGCTGAATTCATTTATGAGTGCTAAAAGGCTTCTGGTAGAATTTTTCAGGTCTTCTAAGTAGAGGATCATGTCTTTGCCAAACAGATAATTTGAGCTCTTCTTTTCATTTTCCTATTTGTATTCCTTTAATTTCCTTTTCTTGCCTAATTGCTCTGGCTAGAACTTCAAAGAATATGTTGAATAGGGGTGGTGAAAGTAGCCATTCTTGTGTTGATCCTGTTTTTAGAGGAAAGACTTTCAACTTTTCTCCATTCAGAATAATGTTGGCCTTGGGTTTGTCATATATACTCTTTACTATGTTCAGATATGTTCCTTCTATCTCTAGTTTTTCTAGTGTCTAAAACATGAATGGGTACAAGTGATTTTTCTGCACCTATTGAGGTAATCATGTGATTCTTATCTTTAGGTCTATTTATGTGGTGGATTTACATTTATTTATTTCTGTATGATGAACTAATTTGGTGCCCCTGGAATAAAACCTATGTGATCATGGTGCATTATCTTTTAAATGTGATTTTGTATGCAATTTGCCAAGATTTTATTAAGAATTTTTACATCTATGTTCATCAGGAATATTGGTATGAAGTTTTATTTCCTTAATGGGTCTTTGTCTGGTTTTGGTATCAGTATAATACCAGCTTCATAGAATGAGTTCAGCAGGGTTCCCTCTTTTTCTTTTTCATGGAATAATTTGAGAAAAATGGTGTTAGCTCTTCCTTAAAGAATTAACAAGTCCAATAGAACTTGACTGAGACTCCATGGGTCCTGAACTTTTCTTTGTAAGAAGGCAAACCCTTCTGGTGTTCAGAATCAAATAGACCACAGTATAATAATAGTGGGTGACATTAACTCATCACTCTCTCTCTCCCCACAGGATAGATCATCCCATCAAAAACTAAGTAAAGATTCTACAGAACTGAAAAATGCATTCAGTAATTTGGACTTAAGAGACTTTCATAGAGTATTTCATCCATCAACAACTTAATTCACTTTCTTCTCAGCAGCACATGGATCATTTTTTAAAATAGACCATATTTTAAGTCACAAAGCAAATCTTAGCAAATACAAAAAAATAGATACAATTCCTTGCATTCTCTCTGATCATAATGGAATGAAACTAGCAATCAACAACATGAAAAATAGAAACTGCCCTAACACCTGAAGATTAAATAATAAATTATTGAATGATGAATGAATAGTAAAAAATAACTTAGTAGAGAAATAAAAAAAAATGCCTCAAGGTAAATGAGAACAGTGATACTTATATCAAAATTTCAAACAGGGGCTGGAGAGGGGCTCAGCAGTAGAGAGCATGTGTGGGGACTTGGGTTCAATTCCCAGAACAACAAAAATTGAGTGAAAATTAATTTTAAAAAATTAACTCTTGGGGCTGAAACAGGGGCTTGGCAGTTGTGGTGTTTGCCTGGCATGTGCAAACCCCAGCATCACATCACAATGAAGTGTTGGAGCAATGAAAGCCACATGAAAAAATAAATAAAATTGATTCTCTCTTTCTCTCTCTCTATCCCTCTCTTTTAAAAAATTAACTCTCTCTTTCTCTTTTTCCCTCTCTCTCTCTCTCTTAAAAGGAAAAAAGATCTCTGAGACCATGTGAAGACAGTTCTAAGATGAAAGTTCACAGCATAGAGCTCATACATTAGAAGCTAGATAGATACCAATTAAATAACCTAAGATTACATTTCACAGCCCTAGAAAAAGCAAAACAAACCAACACCAATATCAGCAGAAGACAGAAATAATTAAAACAGCCCAAATCAATGAAATGGTAATAAAAAAAATACAAAAGAGCAATGGCAGAGGCTGAGTTTTGAGGCTCTCTGTGGGCAGATGGCCACTGTCTGAGATGCTGGCCAAGTAACTGTTAGTGTCACAGAACCTTAACCTGAAACCTGAGCACTCAAATGCCTGAGAGAGGAAGAGCCGAGAACAGGGTCCAGCTTTCAGTAGCATTTATTATGCAGGGACAGGAATAATCCTTGCGGAACACTGACCAACGAGCAATTAATGAATATACAATACAAATCGATCCACAGATGATCCTGATATCAGAATTAGTAGACAAGATGTTTAAGATGATAATGACCAGTATGTTCAAGAGAATATAGGAGTGTAGGCAGAGATAGAAAAAAAAATAAAAAGGTGGAGAAATTCACCAAAATATGGAAATTTATGATAATAAATCCGTTGGGAATCCCAGAACTGAAAGTAATGGAAATTAAAAATTCAGTTCAAAATTTAAAATTTTATTTAATTCGCTATACATTAAATATGTTCTAGTGTGCATGTGACAATCAATAAAATCAATTATACACTGAATTATAAAGCAAATAAGCAGTTTGAGGTGATTGGACTTTAATTTAGAGTATATTATGACACAATACTGTGATTAACTGAAAGGAAATAGAAAATTGTCCTGTTAGGAATTTAATTTATACTACTTTAGAAATGTACTAAAAATCTTGAATTGCTTTAACATAAATAATAAACACAAATATATAACAAAATCTATGAGATGCAACAAAATTCTTTATAATATTTATTATATCTTGTACAAATATGTATCATAGCAGCTGCAGATAACGGGCAGTTCCGAGTATAAGGCTGCTATCCTTGAAGGTGAGGAGACTTTCAAAGGATGCCCCACATTTTATATCCCCCCCAGGAATATTTTCTTGGTTGCAGTGCATTCATGGGACACAGAAGTTAGGGATTGAAGTTTGAGTTTACCGAAATGAGTTTGATACATGAGAGAGGGTGCTGGAGGCGGAGGATCCACTGAGAGAGAAATAAAAAAGCTTGGATAGAGATCCGTCTCCCTGCTACCAGGTGTCATGGTCAAGTTCTGAATTCTTGAGGGTGAAACAAGATTCCAAGATGGTAGGTAGAGAGAACTGAAGAGATTCAGGAGTTTTATCAGTGGAAAGGAACTTTTGATGTAACTGGATAGGAAAATCTTGAAGGACAGGTCAGAGATTGACTTAGGATGTCAGAAAGGCCATCAGTATGGGTAGCATGAGCAGAATTATTTTCTCACCAAACGGACATGTTGAAGGTCTAAGCCTTGATGTGGCTGCACTTGAGGAAGGAGCCTCATGAGATTGTGAGAGTTGTACCATAATCCAATACGATCTCTGTCCTTACAGGAAGGGAACAGATACCAGGAACGCATACGCAGCCAGGAAAGGCCCTGTGAGGACACAGAGAGAAGGGGGCCATCCTTGCCAAGGAAAGAGCCTCAGAGAAACCCACCTGCCAACACCTGGATCTTCAGTGTGGGCTCAGCTCCAGTGTGGGTTCAAGCCACGTGGCCTGTGTTTATGTGTTTGTTACAGCGGCCCCAATAAGCTAATACTAAGAATAAAGGGAAACCACAGTTCAGGATTGAGGGCAACAGGCTGGACGTATGGGTGAAACTGCAATGTGTTCTAAGATCAGTGCGCTCCTTTGGTACCTTAACTATATGTCAAAATAAAACAATACCTTCTGAAATCCTCTTTCAAGTATTATCGAAAATTTGAAAAGTATAGTAAAAAATCAGGTATGGGAAAAAGAAGGAAAATAATCATACAAAGAAAGAAGGAAAAGGACCAACTGTAATGAGATTATGGAAAAACTGAAGATTGAAAAATAAAATTTGTAAACAGCAAAAAAAAAAAACAAAACAAAAAACAAACGAAACCAAAACATGACACAGAGACACAGAAGAAAACAGCAACTGATAAATCCTTTGATTCCTCCAAAGAAGTCATGAAGACCAGAAGACAGCAATAAAATATCTTGAAAACACAGCAGTATGTACCCAAGATTCTAAATCTGATGAAAATCCACTTTATGCATTATGGAAAACTGAAGAAATAGAATCCATTGCTAGCACTCCTGCTGTAATAGAAATGCAAAGAAATTCATCAGGCTTACAGCAGAAGGGAATTTGAGAATATAGGAAGTGAGGAAGAATAGGAGAAAAAGTAAATGTTTAGATCGGTACAAAAATAGTATTTCTCTCTTCTTAAATTTGGACACATATTTCCGACTATTGTCCTTTTAAAATTTACCACTTTTTGGTGTGGCTTTTAATGAACAGAAATGTAACACATTTAGCATCTACAACAAGAATTCCAGTTAGTGGTTGGGTAAAAGTTTTGTGTGGATGCAAAACCATTCTATCTTAAATGAAATGGTTACATTATCGACCCTAATGACCAATAATAAAAATAATATAAACAAAAAGCCAGAAAACCAATAGACAAACTAAAACAGAATATTAAAAGTATTCAAATAATCCAAAGCACAGCAGGCTAGTGGAAACAGGAGCACATGTAGAGTGGAGAAACAGAAAGATAGAATTAAAGGGCAGCTCTAAATCCAACCATATTAATTATGACATTAAATGTTAATGACCTAAATACTTCTATTAAAAGTCAGATATTAGGCTGGTGCAGGGGCTCAGAGGTTATCGGGCTTGCTTGATATGTGCAATTACTCGAGTTCAAACCCTAGCACCATGTACACAATGAAGTCTTGGAGCAATGAAATCCACAGGAAAAACAAAATAAAATTGATTTTCTCTCTCTGACTGTCCCTCTCTCTAAAAAACAAAAAAAGTCAGATGTTGAGTGAATGAAGAGAAATATGCTACTAGAATCTAAATATCAAAGGACAAATGCATTGAAAGTAAAGTAGACGAAAGCTTGACTGTCTATGTGAATCTTGGCTAAAGAAGACTTTGAGAAATACGAAATGTGCTGAGAGAAACAGGGTCATATCCTAATGATAAAAGGGCAATTGATCAGGAAGAAATCTCAATTAGGGTGAATATGCCAAAACCTCAAAATGCATGAAGCAAAAATCAATAGGATTAAAGGGAGCCGGAGACAATCTCCATTAGAATAAGATCTTTTAAACTCTTACTGATAAAATAACTGGACAAAAACATGAATGTTGTTCCACTGCTAGCGTTCACACCCTGGAGCACTTTCCTCTCCATGAGCTGAGCTGGACCTAGCAACTTCCTTTTGCTGAACTGAATATGGAGAAGGGATTTGCATTTCACACCTGAGTTCAGTTTATAAAGCCCACATCTTCTATCTTGCTTGATTCTTCCTCTTTCTGGCCCTGCCAGCTTGACCCTACTGGTGAAACATAGCCCGTGTTGTGAGCTGCTCTGGGCAGAGGTCCACGTGACAAGCAGTGAGTGTGGCTTTGGGTCCAGTGAGGAACCCAGGTGAGCAGACCACAGGGAATGGGATCTTGCTCAGGACGACAGCAGTGAGCCTGGAGTGGCCCCTTCCAAAATCAAGACAGCGCGGAGCGATAACTTGTGACAGACCTGAAGTCACAGGAAGAAACCAAGCTGCATCTGAATCCTGCAACTACACAGTTGGTCTACATTGGATGTTTTAGTCACAAAGTTTAGGAGAAATTGGTTACAAAGCAATAGATGACTAATACAAACCCTATCTTGGCAAAATCTAGTTCATTTTTAAATTAATTTTTAAAACAAATCTAAAATGTATGTTTTAAAATTCTTTCATTTAATTTTAAAATTAGATTTGAATATTGATTCCAAAAGCAATAGAAAACCCCAAAAACTTACATATAGCGGCTGGAGCAGTGGCTCAGCCGTTAAAGTGCTTGCCTGGCATGCACAAGGACCCGAGTTCAACCCCAACACCATGTACACAGCTAAGTGTCAGAGAAACAAAGGCCAGATGGAAAAATCAATTTTTAAAAATTGATTTTACCTTTCTTTCTTTCTCACTATCCCTCTCTCTTAAAAAAATGTTTAAAAAACTTACATATATATTCAATAAATTGAAAACAAAACTTTAAATGTTGCTACAAAGAAATTTAGGCAAAGATGGCTTCAGTAGTGAATTGTCTTTCAAATACTTAAAAACAATTGTTCTTATCTTATGCAAATTTTCCAGGGAAAAGAAAAAAAAAGGGAAACTTTTTGCAACTCCTTGTAGGAGACCAATATAAACTTGCCAAAAAAATTCTGAGAACTTCACAGGAAAGTAAAAATGTTTTCATAAATTTCAATATTTGTTTGTAATAAAGAAATTTTAAAATTTAGTGAATTAGAGGATTGGAAGAAAACTTCATTAATCTGATAAAGATTAAGATAAAAACCACCAAGACCTTTGCCTCTGAGAATATAAAATAGGATTATTCCTTTTATCACCACTTTTGTTCAACATTTTGCATGAGTGTGTGTGTGCGTGTGTGTGTGCGCGCGCGCGTGTGTTACTGGGATTGAAACCAGGGGCACTCTGCCACTGAGCTATATTTACCAGCCCTTTTAATTTTTTATTTTGAGACAGGGTCTCACTAAGTTGCTGAGGCTGGCCTCAAACCTGCTCACCTCCTGTCTCAGATTCCTGAGTCCCTGGATTTTCAGGCATGTGCCATCGCACCCAGCCCATTCGACATTTCACTGTAAATGTTAGTCAGTAGACTCAGGCAAGAGTAAGAAAGAAAAGTCACAAGAGTAGAAAGCACATTGAGGATAACAATGGCCACCCTGCAGCTTGTGAGTCTGTTCCCTGCATGGCAAAATGGGCTTTGCAGGTGTGATTTAACTGAAGGAAGCTGAGATGGGGAGAATAGCATGGATTTGCCAGGTGGGCTCGGGATAACCACAGGACTCTTAGAAGGACCGCAGGAGGGTTAGAATGAGAAGGAGATTTGAAGGTGCTGTGCTGTTGATATTGAACGTAGAGGAAGTAGCCATGAGCTGAGGAATGAGAGTGGCCTCTAGAGGCTGGGAAGGCAGGGAAATGACTTCTTCCCTGGTGTCTCTACAGGGGACCCTGGTCCTGCCAACTTCTTGGTTTCAGGCCATTTTGTATTTCTGACCTCCAGAATTGTAAAATAATGAATAACTGTTACTTGAAGCCACAGAACTAGTGGTAATTTATCACAGTAACAGTAAGACACTAATCTGGAAAGGACTGAGGATGTACAAAATTGAAGAGTGTGCAGATTTAATAATGTGAATTTAGTGAGATCAGTGGATTCAGAGTTAAGATGCATCAATTGTGTGTATAAACTTGCAATAAACCATCAAAAAGTAACCTTAACCTCCTTAAACACCGGGTTTCTTCACTAGCTACATGTATTCAGAGTTGTGGATTAGAAGATTTAATAGTGTTCAGATACCAATCTTCTACAAACATATCAATATATTCATTGAAACACCAACAAAAATCCATGGGATTTTTAAAATTGGCATATTATTCTATTGTTTACCTGGGAGGGAAAAGTACCCAGGATAATCAAGTCAATCTTGAATTTGAAGAATAAAGTTCCAGTATATTTTGTACCAGGTACAAGATTTGCTCTAAATCTTTAGTAGTTAAGATACTGATGTTTAGGTGCCTGGAGCGGTGGCTCGGTGGTTACAGTGTTTGCCTGGCATGCACAAGTACATGGGTTCAAACCCCAGCACCCACATACACAACTAAGTGTCAGAGCAACAAAAGCCATGTGAAAAACTCAATAAATGTTGATTCTCTCTGTCTCTCTTTCTCTCTCTCACTGTCCTTCTCTTAAAAAAAAAAAAGATACTGATGTTTGCACAAAAATAGGTAAATGACAAAGGGAGGAGGTAAAATCAGAACTGGCATTCACATTTGGTCTCCTAACTCGGGCTAAATTGCCATGGGTCAGAATGAGTAATCACAAAGGCAGAATCAGGACTAGAGTGAAGGGTAGGAGGGAGACATTTCCTATGTGAAGTTGGAGAAGGGAGACATTTGAAAGGGGAGCAGGGAGAAACAAATTTTAGGGAAAAGGTGTACAGATAGCCTTTGACTTAGTGTGGGTTTTGTCCTGGTAGATCCACCACAAATTGGAAACAACATGATGAAAATATACCTAATGCACCTAACCTGTGAAATACCGCAGCTGTTCCCCCTGCCCATGCTGAGGCTGACTTAGAGCTGCAGCTCGCCGCTGATCCAGTTCATTGCTGCTTCCCAGCCTGTAAGAAAGATCAAAATTCAAAATGGGAAGTACAGATCACTTTATCACTTTTGTGCCA
>PVKS010007121.1:0-74618 GCA_004027875.1 Aplodontia rufa | reverse complement strand
GGCTGGAGCAGTGGCTCAGCAGTTATTGTGCTTGCCCAGCATGTGCGAGTACACGAGTTCGAACCCAGCACCACATACGCAACAAAGTCTCGGAGCAACTAAAGCCACATGAAAAACTCAATAAAATTAATTATGTCTTTCTCTTTCTCTCTCTCTGTCGCTTTCTCTAAAAAAAATAAATAAACCAACAAAGTGCTAGAGCGGTGGTGGCTCAGCAGCTGGAGCACTTAACCTGACATATGCACCTGGTACCACATACACAACTAGATGTCGGAGAAACAAAAACCAGATGAATAAAATGGATTCCTTCTCTTTCTCCTTCTCTCTTTAAAAATAAATAAAAACAGGGCTGGAGCAGTGGCTCGGTGGTTACAGTGCTTGCCTGGCATGTACAAGTACACGGGTTCAAAACCCAGCAGCCATGTACACAACTAAGTGTCAGAGCAATGAAAACCATGTGAAAAACTCAATAATAAAAATTGATTCTCTCTCTCTCTCACTGGCCTTCTCTCTTTAAAAATTAAATAAATAAAAACAAAATAAAACAACAAAGAACTGTCTTAAGGGATAAGAGTGGAGGAAAAGTACTGCAGAGCTTTCTATAGATAAAACAAAATGGCCTCAAACATCTCTTTCTATTTGCATGACTGACTCAGCCTAGTGCTGCGACCACATCATCAAATACAGAACTGCTGCAGTATTACCCCTACTGAAGTCCCTGGCGCCTGAGTCTCTCTTTCTAAAGCATCCAGTCTGAAGAACCTGAACATCCACAGCATTTAGAAAATGCCTGTCCAGTTAAGTCCAATCTCTGTGGGGTAATTTTGCCTCAAGCTTCCTTTCCTCAGGCAAGCATGAAGGCTATGCGGCCTATGCCAGATAATCTATTGCTGTTGTCTCAAACCATCAAGTCTCCAGGGTACAGGCCCAGATCAACTTGGACAAGTTTCTATTTCTACAAAAAGCAATTATTCATTACCCACAGAATAAATTACTAGACTACAGCAGGGGATGTGGCACCTGGGATCTGCAGTTTTCTTTTCCTCCTCCATCTAGGCGTTTCCCTCCAACACCAGGGGAACTCAGGACATCAGAAATGGTTCAGAGTCTACAATCCACAACATTTTTTTTTTTTTAAGAGAGAGGGACAGTGAGTGAAAGAGAGAATCAAATTTATTTAGTTTTTCATGTTGCTTTTGTTGCTCCAACACTTTGTTGTGTACGTGATGCTGCAGTTCAAACCCATGTCCTCGTGCATGCCAGCAAGTGCTATTAATGGCTGAGCCACAGCTTCAGCCTCAATCCACAACATCTTTGATGACATTACTCTAATTACTCAATAGTTCTCAGAAGATATAAATGACTCACCTGATACCAAACTGACAGGAGAGGAGTGTAGGAATCAGACCCATTTTCTCTTATAAGTTCCAAGCTGTCTCCCTAAAGAAAACTGAATGAATGATCTGGGAGTGGTGGTGCATGCCTGTAATCTCATCAACTCAAGAGGCTGAGGCAGGAGGATCCCAAGTTCAAAGATGGCCTCAGCAACTTAGTGAGGCCCTAAGCAACTTAGTGAGACACCGTCTCAAAACAAAAAATAAAAAGGGATGGTGATGTGGCTTAGTGGTAAAGCACCCTGGGTTCAATCCCTGGTACCAAAAAAAAAAAAAAAAAGAAAAGAAAAGAAAGAACAAAAGAAAACTGAATGAGCAGTTTCCTTCTTAAAGCCATAGTGAGGAGGGTCAGTACCCAAGACAAAATGAGAAGGAAGGGTCAGTATCCCAAGTGAAGATAAGTGAAGTCACAGGAAGCTTTGGCAGAACAAGAGTTCAGAAATGCAAAACACGTGAGCAAACCTGTGGAAAAGATACAGGTTACAGGAACTAGAGGAGAGGGAGGTAAATCTACAAATTACGGAAAAGGCTTCATATAAGTTAGGAGATTAGTTCTCCTGAAGCCTTGACTTTTATCAGCTTTGAGAGAAAACTCCTTCCTCCTCAGGTGAGCACTGGAGTACCAGCACTCAAACCCTGGCTCACGGACCCTCAGGGGGCACTAAGACTCTTTCAGAGACTCTGTGGGGTCAAAACTACTTTCATAAAAGAATTAAGACATAATGTACATTTTTTGTTACAGCAGTGCTTTTGTTAAAGCAATGATGACTACAACAGCAGCACCTTAGCACGAATCAGGACAATGCTAAGTTTGAAAGTTTGACCCTTCACTATTACACACTTCTTGGCCACACAGTGAAAGAATGCCAGTTTTACCTGATGACACAGTAAAAGTCATATTAAATCCCACCCCGAGTATGCCTCTCCTTAATACTCTGTATGACAAAATGAGAAGTAGGGGTCGGGGGAGAGCTCAGTGATAAACCACATGCCTAGCGTGTATGAGGCCCTGGGTTCCATTTACAGCACTGCAAAAGGGACAAAGTACACACAGCACAAATGATGCATACAGAGGATGATGGCTCTAAATAAAGCACAGTGTGATTGTTTGTATTGCAAGATTTTCTGTGGGACACCGTGTTTACTTGAAAGAATGAATGACATAAGTGATAGTTCTTCAGACTTTGGTATTTGGCAGATATGGTCTGGAAAAGGAAACAAAGTAGGCCTGCACGTCAAGGAAAACAGCTGATAGTATTTGTTGCCAATGATAAATTTCAAGAGAAAATTGGAATTTTGGCAAAACTGTATCTGCCACTAGGAGCTTGACAGCTTCCCAAAACTTACCTGCTTTTCTGAAGACACTGTGGCAATTATACAAATACGATTTTCTGATACTGTATAATAAAATGTGTTAACATTTGGAAGATCTGTGTAACTCACATGATGTTACAAAATCATGCATGGGTATAAGATCCAAAGTGAGAAAGAAATCAATGGATTTTAATGTGACAAAGCATGAAAAATTCACTGATACTATTTCAGATTACATGCTGCAACTAATTTTTACAAAATCAGCTCTTTTTTTGTGCAGTAGCAAAGAATACCATAATTTCCTGACAAGGTTCTTGAAATACTTCTCCCTTTTCCAGCTGTCTCTGTGAGGTTGGATTTTCTTCAAAATTCAACCAAACCACATGTCACAATAAAGTGAATGCAGAAATAGATAAGAAGAGCCAGCTTCTTCTATTAGGCCTGACATTAAAGAGACCTGCAAAACCACTCTGCTCATTAATCTTTTTGAAACAATAGCATCTTTTCATTTTAAAAATGTGACTGATGAGCCAGATATGGTGGCCCACACATATAACCCCAGAGATTCAAGAAGCAAGAGGACCACAAGTAAGAAGCCAAGCCAGCCTCAGCAACTTAGTGAGACCGTCTCAAAATACAAAATAAAAGGGGCTGGGGATGTGGCTCAGTGGTTAAGAGCCCCTAGTTTAATACTTAGTATCAAGGCATCAAAGATAATAAATAAAAAGACGAAGGGATGTGGCTCAGGTTAAGCACCCCTGGGTTCAATCCCTGGTACTAAAAATAAATAAATCAATAAATAGTATTGGCAATGTAGCTTAGTGGTAAAATGTCTTTGGGTTCAATTGAAAGTACCACACACAAATATAAAAAGTGACTTATGCTAACCAGAACTTGTGTTAAAAAAAATGCTATTTAGGGCTGGAGTGGTGGCTCAGTAGTTGGAGCACTTGCCTGCCATGAGCGAGTACCCAGGTTCAAATCCCAGCACCACATTCACAACTAAGTGTCAGAGAAACAAAGGCCAGATGGAAAAACAAATAAAATTCTCTTTCTCCTCTCCCACCTTTTTTTTTTTTTTAAGAGAGAGAGGGACAGTGAGAAAGAGAAAATCAATTTTAGTTTTTCATGTGGCCTTCATTGCTCCGATACTATTTGTATACATGGTGCTGGGGTTTGAACCTAGCACTATGATGTGTACATACACACAACGTACACCAGACAAGTGCTCCAACCACTGAGCCACCACTCCAGTCCCTTCTCTACTCCCCCCAAAAAACTACTTATATTAATAATGGACTTATTATTATTTCCAAATGAATTACTACTTCAGTGCCTAATACAGTAAATATTGAGATATAAGCCAGGCTCAGTGGCACAAGTCTATATTCTCAGCAACTTGGGAGGCTGAGGCAGGAGGACTGCCAGTTTTAACCAGAGCAATTTAGCAAGACCTTGTCTCAAAACAAGAAATGACAACGAAAAGGGGATGGAGACGTAGCTCAGTGGTAAAGTGCTCCTGGATCCAATCCCCAGTATCAATACCCCCTACACAAAACAAAAGTTGAAATATATATCCCACACTAAATTAAATACACACAGAAGATTTCAAAAGCTTTTTGAATAAGGAGTCTTGAGTCAAAAGGGCCCGCAATTGCTGATCTAGAGCAGCCCTGCTTGTCCAGGACATCCATGAGAGTTCTGAAGTACAAGATCCTTTTTTGTATTTTGGGGCCCAAGAGAAATTAACATTGTCAGTGTTTGTTCCCCAGTTCTGCCGGAAGAGAGGGTAGAGAAGTTCAGGGCATTAAAGAAAAACCTTTTCTCTGCACTTCACTGGCAGACCAAGGTATCCGATCCATGCTAAAATCCGACAGACTATGATTAGACGATTCCAAGTCAAAAAGAAATGTGTTGGGAATGCTAAACCCAAATCCATATCACAAATATCAAAAAGATCCTGAAGTTAAGGATTCATCTAGTTTTT
Source organism: Aplodontia rufa (assembly GCA_004027875.1). Classification (NCBI taxonomy): domain Eukaryota; kingdom Metazoa; phylum Chordata; class Mammalia; order Rodentia; family Aplodontiidae; genus Aplodontia; species Aplodontia rufa. The sequence goes on along the minus strand of PVKS010007121.1, from coordinate 69,923 downwards.
CAGCAAGTGACAGCCTCACACTCACATATTCATTTTTTTATTCAGTTATGCATTCTGTCTCCTTTTCCTTCCCCAACTCTTTCAGTGTGTGTTCCCCCCACCCCCAGCTCAGTCTTCTCACTTTGCCTGGAAGCATGCAACAAAGATAGCTCCAATTGTTACTCTCCCAGAGCAACCTCTTCCATCCCATAACTCCAACCAGCTCTACATTCTCAACTCTCTATCATAATCCAAACCTGTCGTGAGCTCCAGACTTAACAGCACAACTTCCTGGACCTTTCTACCTAGGTGTGTTATAGGACTTCAGTTAGGCAGATCCAAAATGTTAATTCCTTTATCTTCCCCCTATAAAGCTGCTCCTCCTCCTAATAGTTCCTCCTGCATCACCACTCACATGGTCGCTAAAGTCAGAAACCTAGATCATTCCATGCCACTCCTTCCTTGTTCCTTGTATCTCCTTCCATCTACCTACTCTGTTATCAGGTTTTGTCAATTCCAACAGATTTAACATCTCTCTAAACTCTCTCCATTCCTACTATAGCAACCTTCATCATCTCCAGCCTGGATCACTGCAACAGTTTTCTCACTGGCTCCCTGGCTCCAGTATAAAATCCTTCCTAGTCAACCACACACTGGCACTACAGTAACTCTGACACAAATCTGATGTTACTTTCCTGCCATTATCTTTTTGTGTTTTTTTCTGGAACATAATCTCCAAATGATTTTACTCATATATCCACAAAATAATTTTTAAAACTATGTATTCCATACATTTCATTAGATATCAAGTTGATATCTAAAGAAAGAAAATTTTTTTTTTTTTGGTGCCAGGCATCAGACCCAGGGTCTGCGCATGCTACCTACCACTGAGCTATATCCCTAGCCCCGACATCTAAAATATTTTCATCACAAATTTAAAGTTTACTTTTTTGTTAAGAGGAAACAGTAAACATTAAACATTTTATAAAAAGTGTTAAGAACTGTGGTTTTTTTCTGGTGTTGGGGATCAAATCCAGTGCCTCACGCACGATAGCAAAGTGCTCTACCACTGAGCAGCATCCCCAGTCCAAGAACTCTAATTAGAGGAGAGATTTCATTACTTGGTTTGATAAAAGAGGTTTTTACTATCTTGTTGAATAATACTCTAAATAAAAATCTTAAATTTTTTTTTCTTGCAAGTTTTATCCCATATAGCTGTAAAAATTCATGGTCCCCAAAAGCATTCCAATTACATTTAACTGTTGTACTCTTCTGATTACAGAATATGCCAACACACAAGAAGCTTCGTTTGAACAGCAATGTGTACTGAACAGGCAAAGACAGGAAGCCATCTGAGTTTGGTAGGCAACTTAAACACTAAAGGCAGCTTCCCTGAAATCAGTATTTCCAAAGTATTCCTACTTTGGAATCTGAGGAACACAAAACATGGAGTGTGAAGAACAAGTCCACTTCTTCTTCCTTTAAGGGCAGTTTAAGAAGAGAGTTCACTTGAAAGTTTAAGTCTGGGAACTTATTCATCTAAAGCTACATATAAAGGAGTATGCCTTGGAAGTCTTGGGCTCTGATTATCCAGTTTGAAACCCACTGCTCTGGAGGATACAGTTCTAATCCTGCAATTACCCAAGACCTTTTGTGGTCTAATTCCTATTAACTTCCCTCTTCCTATTTGTCACAGGATGGCTCCCAACAAATACTACTTAGGTCTGTCAAACTGTTTCAGGTCTATTCTTTTTTTCAAACCTTGCTTTATCTTTCTAAGCCAATTTGTTATCTGAAATTTCCTCCCATCTTTTTATTCCCAGAAAACACTTAATAACTTTCCAAAGCTAGGTTTTGGCCCATCAATTAGTACTTGGTAACTTTCTAGGCACAAATGGGGTCGTTTTTATAAAAATGGGTCTCCGTATCAATTGCAAGTAGTGAAAAATAGGATGGATCATTCTCCCAAAGGCTCCACCAGATGCTTGATGATTGGCGGAATCAAAGGTGCTTAAATTAAGAAAGATTTGGAGTATCTGAGATGACCCATAAAGGAAGGATTACACTTTCCTAGATCCAAATGGGAATACAAAGACCCGAGGAAAACAGGGATAATCTACCTTTCCAAGTACTCTGGTTCAAATGTCTCTCTTCTGTTCTATCCCAGCACACTCCACAGTATGGCAAAAGTCTGTTTACCTGATTAAAAATCAGTCCTGTAAGCTCCGCGGAAACAAGCCAGTCTTGTACAAGGCTACTGAATCCCCCCTCCCCAAGCACCTTCCACAAAAGCCTGGCTCACTAAATATTTGTTTTAAAAGTTGGTTGCAAATGAATAAATGGAGAAATAGATGGAAAGATGAGAAGATCCACAGGATTTCAGACTTTCTAGACTCTGCAGAGTTTAGGAAAGTGTTTCTCTCTAGATAGCGCGGGGAAGTAAAAAGTGCCCACGTTAAACACGGCCCTGAGGCCCGGGAAGAGGCTGGACTCCCACCTTAGACAAGGGGAATTCAAAGAGCAGCGCGGCGGGAAAGAGGCGGCACAGCGGCCGGGACCCAGGGGATGTAGCAGGGTTCGGCCATCCAGAGCCTAAGCCAACCAAATTCAGCCGGCGTAGCCGCGCGGAGGAGGACGCCAACGAGGCAGCAGAGGAGGCCGCGGCCCCTCGCAGATGGAAGGATGGCAAGGTGGTGAGCCGGAAGCGGGGCTGGGACGGGAGCGGCCGGAGCGCTCGGGACTCGAGGTGCAGGACCCGGGCAGAGGGCGGGACCAGAGAGTCGGGCCGGAGGAAGGTCTGGGGTCGGTCCGCCGGCTCCACGCCACACTCACCTAGAGAACCCAGCCTCGCCCCGGCTCGGCGTCGGCTCGGCGCTGCTTCTTTCCTCCGCCAGCTGGGCGAGCGGGCAACCTCAAGCGCCCCTAGCAACCACAGACCGCCACGCGACCCGCGTACTACGGCGCCGGCGCCGCTGCCTCCTGCCACGCACTGCGCACGCCCCCAGCGGACAGACCGAAGGCCTGGACCCGGTGGGCAGGGGCGGGCGAGGAGCAAGCGCGCGGAACTTCGGGCCTTGCGAGGCCTGCGGGGAAAGGCCAGGCCCCGGCAGTGCGCACGCGCAGTCCTTCCAGAGCGCAGAATTCTGGGAGTTGTAGTCCAGAAGTTAAAGGCTCCATTCGGGGAATCCAGGACTTTCCCTTTCGACTGTTGATTCCACTTAACCCCTATGCCTCTTTTCGCTCCTCTGAAGTCAAAGGGCTCAGGGGCTATTAAAGAATTTCACTAAAAGCCTTTGCATTTGAGCTCAATAAAGAGGAGATTGCCTGAGCCGCTTTACTTCCCTCCAACTCACAAAACTATACCCACCTGTTTTATGAGCTTCAAGTGTGAACTCTAGGAAATGCTCCCTTCATTGTCTCATTATCACTCCAGGAAAGATAGATATTGCCCCCTGTCTCAAACTCCCCAGGATCTGATTAATTTGGAGGGTTAGAGATCTGGAAGGTGAAAGAATTCCCCCAGGATCAGAAATCAAGTGTTACACACACACACGCACACGCTCACACACTGATGGGAGTATGTCACAGGAGCTTATAAGTTCCAGTACCCAAAGCTGGAATAATTGGGAGCAACAAAAAAAGAAAAATAAAAATAATAAAGCAGTATAAATTTATAATCTAAAGTTTAAATATCCACCAGTCCTTGGAATAAATAACTGCATATGTTAATAAATGCAGTCGAAGAGGCAAATCCCTGTACAGAAGAATTCCAAATAAGTTATGTAAACACTGCCCAAAAAGAGAGATACCAATAATTCCCTCACTCCTTGGTGTGAACTATGCCTACAAAGGAGGCAAGATGAGTGACTTCACAGTGGAGAGATCCAACTAACACTTCAGCCAGTTGATCTAGGTCAACATCAAGTTATGAATCATGCTGATAGTATGGGTTCAATTATCAGCACCACAAAAAAGACATTATTTCAAACAGTTGGCAATATTTGAAGATGGGCTATACGTTGATGATTGCTGAGTCTGTGAGGTCGGGACCGAGGGGTTTATTATGCCATTCTGTCCTGTTTCATGTTTGAGGACTTTAACCCTCCTCCCTCCCCTAAAAAGCTAAAAACACATGCACACTCACACACACAAAACCAAACACAGGCACAAATCCTCAACCTTCTGGACATTATCCCAATTCAGACACTACTCAGACCATTTACCCCAAACCCTCTTAGCACTTTGCAGTAATTACTAGATGTAAAATTGACATGTTTCTAATCCTCTATATGTTTTCAAAGATATTGAACATGTTGCCTTGCAATGCTTTCTCAAAAAAATGATCAACTTTTGCTTTATGCAATAACCTACATAGTTTGGGTACAAATATAATTGCTCATCTAATTATTGAGGTACCAATCAGGCACCGTGGTGCATACCTGAAATCCCAGTGGCCTGGGAGGCTGAGGCAGGAAGATTAAAAGTTCAAGGACAGGGACTAGAGGGGTAGCTCCGCGGTTACAGAGCTTGCAAGTACAGGGGTTCAAACCCCAGCATCCACGTACTCAACTGAGGCAGTTTTAGGAGACAGAGTAAAATGGCTAGGCAGTCAGAACAGGAAAAAGGGCCCCCTCTAAGAGCTAGCTGGTAGAGAGTGATTAACAGGGCATGCTCAGGGCCTTCATATGCATAAGACCATGAGGCTCACCTGTGGGAGCAACTCCTTTGTCCCTGAGGCCGGAAAACTAAGAAATGGGGGTGGATACAGATGTGAACTTGGAAAGCATTGCTACCTGTTTTGCAAAGATTTTAACCAATGACTTTGGTACTAAGTTTCAATGCCTGCTTTGCATGAATGTTAATTATGCTCAGACCCCAAATCTATATAACCCTTGTCCTAACCTCCTAAAATCCATGGACAACCATGAAAGAGGGAGTAAAAGGAGTAGGATTTATTTAGGAAAAAGAGAAGAGACTCTGCAAGACGTAGGGGTACCTGGAAGCAGGACGTGGATTCAAAAGCCCAGCACCACACAAGCAAAAAATTGTCAGAGCAATGAAAGCCATGTGAAAAACTAAATTAAAAAAAAGTCTTTTGGGGGTACCAAGGATGGAACCCAGAGCCTTTCACATGCTAGGTAAGTACTCTACCACTGAACTACATCCCTAACCCTCAAAAGGAAATTTTTTTAACTATAGTTAAGGACAAATTTTAAAAATACAGCCGGGCATAGTGGCACATGCCTTGTATTCCTAGGTATGCCTGTAATTAATCCTCAGATCAGGAGGCTGAGGCAGGAGAATTCCAAGTTCAAAACCAGCCTCAGCAACTTATTGAGGTCCTAAGCAGCCTAACAAGACCTTGTCTCAAAATAAAAAATAAAACAAAAAGGCCTGGGCACAGGGCTCAGTGGTTAAGCACACCTGAGTTCAATCCCTGATGGCAATAAATTAATTAATTAAAAATAAATGCATAGGAGCTGGAACGGAGGCTTGGTGGCTCAGTGGTTACAGCGCTTGCTTGGCATGTGTGAGGATGAGAGTTCAGACCCCAGCACCACATACACAAGAAGTGTCAGAGAAACAAAAACAACAAGAGCTGCAACACCCAGCTTTTAGCTGGAGAGCTGCTAATACTTTCGGCTGCAGACACCTGCAGCCAGCCCAAATTCCCAGTTTTAACTGGGAATGGCTGCAAACACTAGAAGCGGGCTATTTTGGCCGCTGGAATCTGTAGCAGCCCAGCTCCATTCGCCAGTGAGGCCTCATCTCAAAACCCTGCGTCACAACTAAGTGTCAGAGCAATGAAAGCTATGTGAAAAACTCAATAAAAATTGATTCTGTCTCTCATTGTCCTTCTCTCTTAAAAAAAAAAGTTCAAGGACAGCCTCAGCAACTTAGCAAGACCCTGTCTCAAAATTAAAAATTAAAAAAGGACCGTGAATGTAGCTCAGTAATAATGTTCCCCTGGGTTCAATCCATAGTAGCAAAAATAAAAAATAAAAGAATTATTGATGCGGGGTTTTTGAGATGAGGCCGGATTCTCTGCTCTCGCTGGTGAATGGAGTCTGGGTCTTCACAGACCCTAGCAGCCAAAACAGCCCGCTTTTAGTGTTTGCAGCCATTCCCATTAAAACTGGGAATTTGGGCTGGCTGCAGGTGTCTGCAGCTGAAAGTGTTAGCAGCTCCCCAGCTAAAAGCTGGGTGTTGCAGCCCTTGGTGTGGTAGAAATTCATCCCGGGAATTCGGCGCCGATCTTCTGGGTCCTTGTCTCGCGAATTTGAAGAATAAAATCCACGGACAACCATGGAAGGAGGAGTAAAAGGAGTAGGATTTATTTAGGAAGAAGAGCAGAGACTCCGCAAAGCGGAGGGGTACCTGGAAGCAGGACACCGTCTAATGGAGGTTAGGCCAGAGGTTATATTGATTTGGGGTATGAGCATAATTAACATTCATGCAAAGCAGGCATTGAGAAATGCATCAACTCCATTGGTCAAAATCTACGTAAAACAGGCATTGAAACTGGTCAAGATCACCATTGGTTAAAACAAAAGGTGGCAAATACTTCCTAGTATCCACCTGTGACCACCCCCATCTTACTCAGGGACTAGGGTGAGCCTCAAGGTCTTTTTGCATTTGAATGCCCTGAGCACACCCTGTCAATCACTCTCTGCCTCTGCCAGCTAGCTCTTGATAGGGGCCATCTGTCCTGACTACCTAGCCATTTCACTGTCTCTCCTAAACCGTCTCATTATGTGCCAGAAAACACATTTCAAGCTAGTATTTAATTATTTGAAAAAATTGATAATTTTTCATAATTCCCCCTAACTTCTCTTTTAGGAAAATATACAATTTTTAAAATACTGTATTTGCCTAAGTCAGATGATTTAGTGGTTGCCTGGATCCTGTTTAGGAAATAGATATTGCAGATCTGAGCAAGGAAATTTTCAGAAGGAAGAGTGCTTCTAATGTTATCTATCTAGATTCCACAGCCAACATTCAAAAGTCAACAACCAATATAATTCCTTTTTTTTTTTTTTTTTTTTTTGCAGTGGAGATTGAGCCCAAGGGCCCTTTACCACTGAGCTGCATCCCCAGACCTTTTTTTTTTCTTTTAAGATACAGGGGGAGGGGTGGAGCGATGGCTCAGGGGTTACAGTGCTTGCCTAGCAAGCCCGAATACTCAAGTTCAAACCCCAGCACCACATACACAACAAAGTCTCAGAGCAATGAAGGCCACATGAAAAACTAAATAAAATTGATTCTCTCTTTAAAAAAAAAAAAAAAAAAGATACAGCGGGAGAGATTCAATTTTATTTATTTTCCATCTGGCCTTTGTTTCTCTCACTTAGTTCTGTATGTGGTTCTGGGGTTTGAACCTGGGTCCTTGCGCATGCCAGGCAAGAGTTCCACCTGCTGAGTCACCACTCCAGCAAACACCCACAGAACTTTTTTTTATTTTGAAACAAGATCTTAGTTGCTGATGCTGGCCTCAAACTTGGTGTTCGGTAGAACCCGATTTAGGCAACACCATTTTGAAACATATCCTCCATCTTAGAACAAGAACTACCTCAAGGTCACTCTGACCCACCGGTCCCTAAATGTCAGACAATACTCCACCCTAAACACTCCATCATCAAGAAAGGAATCCTCCCCTAACAACTCCATAGTGACACCCTAATCCCCTCCCCCTCTGCTCATGCCCTCTATATCTACCCCCCCCCCAGTCTGTAAACAGAGAATGGGTCCCAGACTCTACTGGGGTCCCTCCTCTATAGGTTTGAGCCCTGGAATAAACCTGTGTTACTGTTGAGCCTTGCCACTCTATTTTCTTCATTTGCTTTGACCTTAAAGTTCTTAACTGAACTTGAATCTTCCTACCCACTGGTGACCTTCCCCATTTCATTCCACAGCAATTTCATCCTTCCAATTACTCAGGCCAAAAACCTTCCCTTTGGTCACACCTCCCCAACATCCAATCAGCTGCCAAGAAATCCAATTTGCTCTGTGTTCAAAATATACTCAAAATTTGACTATTTTTACCACCCAACCCAGTCGGAGAAAGCATTCTTTCTATGGATTGTTACCATAGCCTTCTAACTGTTCACCCTGCTTCCTACCCTCCCCAGTCCCCGTGGTTCACTGGTCCATTTGCAACACCAGAATACAGAGTAATCCTTTCTGAATTTAAGGAATAGCATGACACTCCTCTGGGCAAAAAACTCTATAGATCTCTACCACAGAGTAAAATCGAAAGTCTTCAGCAAGGTCAGTAAATCCTACCACACCTGGCCTTGCCTTTATCTTCCTGTCCTTTCCTTCTCTTCATCCTTTTCTCTATCCAAACTGGTTCTCTCATAGCCCTGTAAGCATGACAAGCATGCTTCCATCTCAGGGCCTGTGAAATGATCATTCTCTCTACCTAGGTATTTTCCTCAGACAGCTGTATTGCTTACTTTACTTGCCTCCTTCAAGTGTTTGCTCAAATTCACCTTTTAATTACTGAGTGGGGTGATACATGCCTACAGTCCCAGCTTCTCAGGAAGTGAGGCCCATAAGCCCATGAGTTTGAGATCAGTCTAGGAGCAACTTAATGAGACTCATCTCAAAAAACACCAAAAAATAAAAACAAAACAAAGCCAGGACTGGGGATGTAGCTTAGCAGTAGAGTGCTTGCCTAGCAGAGCCCTGGGTTTGATTACCCGAATTGATAAAAACAATTTACCTTCCAGTGAGGCTTACCCTGACAACCCAATTTAGCATTCCTCAAATCCCTTTCTTTCCCTGCTTTATTTTTCTCCAGAGATTTTTTTATCACTTTTCTATGTGTATATCTAATTCATATACATATTTACATATATTTTTTTCTTCCTTCTTTGAGACAGGGTCTTGCTGTTACCCAGGTTGTTATCAACTCTTGGGCTCAAGTGATTCCCCTGCCTTAGCCTCTTAATTAGGGGAACCATAGGCATGTGTCACCAGGCCCAGCTTTAATTCACTTATTTTAATAAATTCCCTATGTTCCCCACCAGAATGGAAACTCTATCACAGATAGGAGCTATTTCATTTCCACTGTCTTGAACAGAGTATGGCACATAGAAAGGAATCGATAAATATAGGTTGAATTGAAATGAAATAATCTGGATAGCAGGTAACTGAGGTCATCTCTAGAAAAAATGTTATTTTTGCTAAAGTATAGACACAGTAGACAATGAGGATGAGGACACCATTGTTAGGTAGAACTTGACCTAGGCAACACCATTTTGAATCTTATCTTCCATCTTAGAACAAGAACCACCTAATCCCTAAACCCTAGACCCACCTATGCTTAAACCCCTAACCCATCTATAACCCCCAAACCTGGACCCATCTATCCCTAAAATCCATCATCACGCAGAGAAAACTTCCCTGACAACTTCCCCGCAACACTTTAATCCTCTTTTCCTCACACCCTTTATATCTACTCCAGTCTGTAAGAGGACTACAGTTCCAGTCTCTACTGTCCCTGCCGAGGTTTGTCCTCTGATATAAACCTGTGTTACTGTTAAGCCCCAGCCACTCTCCTCTGTTTATTTCCTTTATTTGTTCCTTTCCTTACAACCATAAAATTCCTTATAAATGAGGGCATCTCACTCATCTTTCATTTCTAAAAAATTATAATTTAAGGAAGGACAAAAAAAGAATTTCCCCATTTTATGGCTGGAGATATCAGGGCCCTGAAAACTTGTCGTAAGCCATCGAATGAATCAGGTTTAAACTTCCCAGTTAAATTACAATTCCAGGGGCTGGGATGTGGCTCAGGGGTAGAATGCCTGCCTAGCATGCTTGAGACCCTAAGTTCAATTCCCAGCACTACAAAAAAAAATAAAATTTAAAAAGTTACAATTCTAGTGGGTCTGCCAAACACCGCTTTCTGGTAAATTGCACAATATCCATAAATAGCTACCATCCAGTGTATAGGTTTCTCCTATACACTGAAACTATGCTAAATATCAAACTAGCATCTGAGGTTTCAAAGCAACCCAAATTACCTGTTAAATCCCACTCTCCTATTTTAGCTCCAGTGGCCTTGATTTGGAAGTAGGTGAACACATCTGTCTCATCTAGAATGGAGGAAGCTGGAGGGCTGGAGAGGACCCCAGGGCTTCTGTACCACATAGAAGCCAAAAGGCAGGCTGAGCCCCGCAACCCCTTACACTCTGGGAGCTCCAAGTAGGGTGAGGCACATTTTTTATTAAGAGTTTATAAACAGAATTACAGAAAAACAGACATACTGCCAACCCCCACCCATGGAGGGAATGTGGGCTAAGGGCTGGGAACCCCTCAACAACAGGGGCTGGTGGCATTCATTCCCACAGCCTAGAGCTGAGACAGAGAAGGGATTACAGTAGCCCCAGAAAGGGAGAGGTCGAACAGGTGAGGAATTTCCCTAAGGTCCAAGAGGCACGTTCCTGAGGTTAAAGATATATTACTGGAGAAAATACCCCATATGTAAAGAAGGCATCTTCGCTGGCACCAACAGCAATGAAGTTTGCTGGTTGAAATAATTCGGAATCCAGGGGAAGAAAAGAGCTTTATACATAAATCTCTTCTCATTTCTCACTCTCAGGTGAGTTAGTAGCTTGTCACTGTTTTGCAGTCTCTTCAGCTCAGCTGAGTCAATGGCTTGTGTAGGAGAATAAGGAACACTTGGCAATAGTGGGCAACGAAGGCTGGAGGCTGGCCCCAGGAATCTGGGATCACGTGTTGTGCGTTGGCCTCAGGAGATGGATGAGTTTCCTGCAGTGCCTGGCAGACGCAGGTCTGGAACTGCTATGTGGAAGTAACTGATTCCCCAGAGAGAGCAAGGCTAATTTCTCGCTGGCACCTAGGGACACGAGCACCTGTATGACAGGGAGCAGATAACAGAATAGGACAGGAGGCTTACAAACAGTGGTTTTTGGGGCAAAAGCAGAGGACACTCATTTAGTCCCACAATGCCCATCCCAAAGGAAGAAATAGGAGATGAGTTTTTGGGGACTCAGAATAGATGGAATGGGAGAAGAGAAACCTTGAGACAGGAATCATCAGGACTAAAGGTTTACCCATTCTCTTTGGTTGCAGACCATAAAGGCAAGGCACCAAGGGACCCATCCACTTGTCCCCAGAAGAGATAATGAACATAGCAGTGATTGACAGTGAAATACAAGGTCTGATTCCTAGCCTTGGATCCAGACCAGTGTGTCCCAACTTGATCCCTCATTCCCAATCAAGAATCCCCTTCATTGGGGCTGTATTGGTGGAACAGTGGTTGGAGCACTTGCCCAGCATGCACAAGGACCCGGGTTTGAACCCCAGCACCAGATACACAACTAATGTCGGGGAAACAAAACTCAGAAGAATATATAAAATTGATTCTCTCTCTTTAGGGAAAAAAAAAAAAAAGGAGGACTCTCCTTTATTATTTTCCAACATGGATTCATGGATCACCACCATCCTGTCAATTTCTGCATAATCTACCCAATGCTATCACACTGAGCTACAATAATTTGTGTTATCATAGGCAGCTGTGTAATTTTCACTAGGCTCCTTAACATACTGAAAATTGAGTAGAAGCAGCAGAATAAAACAGTGATTAAGAGTATGGGCTCTGGACACAGACTTCTGAGATCACAAGCCTAACCCCACCTGCTCTGTAACTTAAAAAATTACTAAATTATTTGTACCTCAGTTTCCTCTCTTGCAAAATGAGAATAGCTCAGACGAGTTAATAAAGGCAAAATTCTTAGCATAGTGCTATAAAGATAGCTGGCACCTTCATGGTCTCACATCTTCCAGTCTTCCCTTGTCTCCCTCTACCTAGCCTCTGGAACAGATAAACTATGGTCTTGAGATCTCAGGCATGTCCCAGCATAATGGAACCCTTTTCCCTTCTCAAGAATGTGAGATGGTAAATGGAAAATTCGTGTCCAATGTTCTCTGAGTTTCCTGCACCCATGGAGTAATACAGCTTGGATTTCTGGATCTTCCAATTCCTTACAGACTATCTCAGAGAAATACTGTGAACTATAGGGACCCTGATCATAATGTCTCAAAAGTCCCCCAGGATGTACCTGATGGATGCAGGGTTCCTGTCGGAGGCTCCGGAGGGCAACGAGGGCGGCCTCCTTCACATTCAGCTGAGGGTCTCCACATGCCATCTCCAGGAGCCTCTGGGGTACTTGGCACTGTAACAACTCCTCCCCCAACCCTTCAGGCCCCAAGTTGCCCAGAGCTGATACGGCATTGCGCCGGATCCCAGCCTGAGGATCTCCAAGCAGCTGGGTCATACTGGGCACTGCAGCTGCCAGGGCAGGTCCCAGGGGACCAGCCTGGTAGGCTGCATTGCCCACAGCAAAGCTGGCACTGCGCCGCACAGCAGGATCTTTGTCTCCAAGCCCCAGCAGCAGAAGGTTGAGCAGTCCAGCCTGGCTCTGTAGTGCTCCACGCAGGGCCATGCTGTGTTGGAGCAAGTGTCCCAGAAGCCCATAAGTACGGGCCCGCACGGAGTTCTCTGGGTGGCCCAGGAGACTGCGCAGGGGCCTATAGGATTCATCAGCGCCAGCCAGGAGCTCCTGAATGAAGGACAAATGGCTGGGAGACAGTACCCGGGCTGTATGGGCCAGCAGGGAGAGAAGGTCAGCGGTCAGCAGTGGCAGGTCACTTAGGAGGGCAACAGAGAGGAACGAGATGATGGTTCTAGGGGAGGCAGCCACTGTGTTCACAAACTGGTTGAGGGCAGTAGGATCTGTGAGGGCCAGGCGTGTCAGGAGGCTGATGGGCAGTTCAACTTCTGACAATGAAAGATGGTGGCAGCAGACCTGGGGGAGAGGGGATATGGGTAACAGGATGAGGGAGAAGTATACCACAGCTAGGAAGGGATACAAGAAATGGTATAGAAAAAAGCCAAGCTGAAGAGGGAAATGCCCCAGGCACACCACATGAAATACGTGCAGAACCTAAGAGAGTATACTTTCCAAGTATACTCCTTGCTCTTCAAGGACTGGGTCTCTACCTCCAAAGACCCATGAAATAATGCCAAGAATTTCCAGGAGGGGATTCCTGGCCAAGAAGCTGAGCCTGGAGCACCTGGACTAGGATGATCTCCCCACTGAGCACCAACAGAACCAGATGAAAGACTGACAGAGGGAAACCTAGTCCAGCTCCAACCACATGCCTCTGTTCAGGCCTGAGTCCCTCTCCTCCATTCCAACTCTTAGGTCAAGTCAGAAGCTTCATTTTTACAGGGACCTAGGAGAGCCCTGGAGCTTTTGGGAGATAAATTAGAGGACACAGCTTGGCCATCTTCCTCCCTCACCTTCATGGCTGGTGGCTCCTCAAATACCTGTAGTAGGTGGGCTGCAACTTCTGAGTTCCTGAGGTCAGTCAGGATATCTACGAGAAGGTCCGCATCCACATCCAGGGCGAAGGGAAAGCAGAAGAGCTGGCATACAGAGAGCGTCACAACAGGGAGAAACTCAAGCCCATGAGACCTAAGGAGAAAAGTGTAGAAGAATATACCTGGTCTTGCTCATCTATCCTTCATGATATTTCTATGCCTCTCCTCAATTTTTCTTCCCCAGATCCCTGTCCCAGACCTCAGCAACTCCATAGGTTTCCATGCTAATCCTTATCCCATTTATCAAGTTGCTTATCAAACTATCAGCTACTTCTCTCCTGCACCCCCACCGACCACCTCCTCACTGTTGATTGTGGATATCCTCCTTCCTCTAGCTCAGACTCACGCCTGACTCAGGTGATGCAAGAAGCTGGGGGAAAGAAGGTGCTTCAGGGTGGACATGAGGATACTTCCACGCTGGGACAGGTAGCTCAGGCATAACTGGGGCTCCTGGGTGAAGGTGGCCATGGCCAGGCTCAGCAGGGCTGCCATGCCTGAAAATATGGAGAATGGAGACCTAGTGAAGCAAGCAAGAGGCCTTGCTGCCCGTTTCTCCATGGCCCCCAGGACCACCAGCTATTCAGTCCCTTCTCCATCCTTGAACAGCTCCACTGTAGACTGTATTCTCCCGCAGCAGCAGTCTCTGGTTAATCTAGTTTGAGACTCAATTCTCTTGAACAGGGACCCATACACTGGCCTCCCAAAGAAGGCTTTGCTAACATAAAGATACCTTGGGGTGAGATCAGTGTCCAGTCTGGCTCAGGGGTGGGTGGATTAGATAGTGACAGCTCTTCTTCCTGCGTAGATACCTCCTCAGGTATCCTTAGGGCCATGGAGAAGCGGTGCCACAAAATGGACCACATCTCCGAGCTAGCCACATCCCTGATCAGGCTAGCCTTTCCCTGCTGGAGACAAAAGTGAAAAAGGGTGAAGGGGAGGCAGAAGTCAGGAGTCCAATTGCCCCTTTTCACCCCTGTCCCTGACCTAAACGGAAGTCTCAAATTAGTAGGCTTAGGCTGAAGGATCTCAAGTTCGAGGCCAGCCTCAGCAACTTAGCAAGACTCTGCTTCAAAATGTAAAAATAATAAAAAGTCTAGGTATGTAGCTCAGTGGTAAAGCACTCTGGGTTCAATCCCAGTAGCCAAAATAAAACAAGGAAATTTGTTACTTTCCCATTAGATTGCCCAGGGATGCAGTCTAACAATTTCCTTCTAAGGGTCAGGTGGGAGAATTCTCAGGCTATCATAGACACAATAGTTTGAAAGGAGAGCAGAATATGGGTTGCTTCTTCCTTCTGATTGTTCAGTAGCTCCAAAAATGCCCAGTTTCTCTCTCTTTTCTTCTCATCCATCCTAAGATACACCTGTACCTGGGTAAGGAGCTGCAGCAGAAGGATGAGGAGGCCATCGTAGAACCCACAGCTATCTGGAGGAGTCAGCCGAACCTGTTAGAGAGAGGCAAGAAGAATGTAAGTCCCCAAGAGGGATAAGTTTGCCCCTAGGTCTATGCACCCATCTTCTAGCAGATGGAAAAGTTATTCCTGAGCCTGGCAGATTGGAAAGAGTTCTTCTGGACTTAGGAGTCTTGGTTCCTGCCTATTCAATGTGAGTCCTAAAGTTCAAGGTCAGCCTGGGAAACTTAGAAAGACCCTGTCTCAAAATTTTTAATAATTTATTTATTTATTTATTCATTTTTAAAGAGAGAGGGACAGTGAGAGAGACAGAGAAAGAGAGAAACAACTTTATTGAGTTTTTCACATGGCCTTCATTGCTCCAACACTTAGTTGTGTAAGTGGTGCTGGGGTTTGAACCCGGGTCCTCTTGCTTGCCAGGCAAGCGCTGAAACTGCTGAGCCACTGCTCCAGCCCCTAATAATATATTTAAAAAGGGATAGGGATGAAGCTCAGTGGTAGAGCACCCCTAGGTTCAATCCCTAGTATTCCCATTCCCCTCCCCAAGAAAAAAAGAATGGGTAAGTAGGTAAGCATGAATGGTAACTCTTGGTATAAGCAGGGTTATAGAGCCCTGAGCAAACAGATAAACTTTCAGCAGCAGGCAAGAGAGTCTAGACTTTATCCCAGAAGCATTGAGAAGCCACTGATCATGAACAGAAGCTCTGCAGAAGTAATAGTTTTTGTCTCTTTCAATTCTGCTACATGCTCAGAGCACGGAATGAATGGTGCTGGACACTTAATACATATTTATGTGTTCAATAAACACTAGTTGAGTGAATGACCATAGTTTCTTTTAAAAAAACTTACTCTGGCAGCAGTAAAGAGAATGCCCTGGAGAGAAGATGCCAAGAAGAGAGATCCTTTAGGCAAGTGCCAAAGACCGAAGACCAGAAGAGAGATGGTATGTATATAAACCAAGGCAATCATAGTGCCATGGAGGAAGAGGACCTACAAGTCAATAAGAAAGTAAAACATACGGGACACAGGGAACCATCTGGAAGAGAAATGATGGGGAAGATAATTCCCAGCATTTTGCCTTAGGCTCCTGGATGAACGTAGGTACTAACAGTAATTATATGATCACTCTAAAGGTCAACTATATCAAGGAAAAGCAGGCAAGTACTAATACATTTGTTGTGTCTATCAGCCCAGTGTTGTGTGGGATGACATATGGGAAAGTGCTTTCTAAATTAAAATGAATTCTACAAACAACAGATGACAATAAGATTGAATAATACCCTCTTAAATGAAGAATGGATCAAAGAGGAAATGAGAACAAAAATCAAGAAATTCTTGGAAATGAGAATGAACTCAATCTCTGGGACAGTAGGAAAGCATTTTTTTCCCCTTTTTTTTAAGAGAGGAAGAGTGAGAGAAAAAGAGAGAATTAATTTTATTATTAGTTTTTTTTCATGTTGCTTTCGTTGCTTCGACACTTCGTTGTGTACATGGTGCTGGGGTTCAAACCTGCATACTCAAGCATGCCAGGCAAGTGCCATAACCACTGCGATGCGCGAGTATGCAAGTTCCAACCCCAGCACCATGTACACAACGAAGTCTCGGAGCAACAAAAATCACATGAAAAACTAAATAAAATTGTTTCTCTCTCTCTGTCCCTCTCTCGCTTTTTTTTTTTTTTAAAGAGAGAGGAATGGAGAGAGAGAGAGAGAAAGAAAGTATCAATTTTATCTAGCTTTTTATGTGGCCTTTGTTGCTCCGACACTTCGCTGTTTACATGGTGCTGGGGTTGGAACCTGCATACTTGGTCATGCCAAATAAGCCCACAACCACTGAGCCAGCCCCCAGGAAAGCATTCTTTTTTCTTTTTTTTTTTTTTAAGAAAAAGAAAATTAATTTTTATTTAGATTTTCATGTGGTTCTGACACTTCGTTGTGTATGTGGTGCTGGGGTTTGAACCTGTGTCCTAGAGCATGCCAGGCAAATACTGTAATCACTGAGCCACTGCTCCAGCCCCAGGAAAGCATTCTTTTTTTTTTTAATTTTATTTTTATTTTATTTTATTTTTTTGGGAAAGTATTCTGAAGAGGTAAATTTATAGCATTGAGTGCCTTCATGAAAAATCAGGAGACAGCCCCCCCAAAAAACTTATGCTCTACCTCAAATCTCTACAGAAAGAATAATAATCCAATCCCAAATCCAGTAGAAGACGGGAAATAGCCAAAATCAGAGCTGAAATCAATAAAATTGGAATTAAAAAACAATATAAAGAGGTTGGGGATATAGCTCAGTGGCAGAGCACTTGCCTAGCATGCGCAAGGCCCCAAATTCAGTCCTCAGCCCTGAAAAAAAAAAACAATATAATCAATGAAACAGTTGGTTCTTTGAAAAAATAAATAAAATTGACAGACCCCTAGCCAACCTCACCAAAAGAAAGGATGAAATGAAGAAAATCAACAAAATCAGAAACGAAAATGGAGACTCAACTGAAATCCAGAGGATTATCAGAAACTATTTTGAAAAACTAAACTCTTCCAAGTTGGATAATCTGGAGGATATGGACAAATGCCTAGCCTCATATGACATTCCCAAGTTGACACAGAAGGATATTGAATATCTAAACAGACCAATATCAGGTAGTGAAATTAAAACAACAATCAAAGGCCTTCCAAAAAAGGAAAGCCTAAGACCAATGGATTCTCAGCTGAATTCTACCAGACTTTTACAAAAGAACTAACACCTCTCCTTATTAAGCTATTCCATTAAATTGAAAGGGACGGAACCCTCCCAAACACTGCTGTGAGACAACCATGAACCTGATAACAAAACCCAACAAAGTCAGATCAAGAAAACTACAGACCAATACCCCTGAGGAACATAGACGTAAAACTCTTAACAAAATTCTAGCAAACCATATCCAAAACATATCAAAAAGATAATACATCACAATCAAGTGGGTTTCATTCCAGGGATACAAGGCTGGTTCAACATATGCAAATCAATAACTGTAATTCATCACCTAAACAGAATTAAAGACAAAAAAAAATGATCATCTCAATTGATGCAGAAAAGGTCTTTGACAAAATCCAACACCCATTTATGCTCAAAACTCTGGAGAAGATAGGGATCAAAGGAATTTGCTTTAATTTTGTAAGGACCATTTATGGCAAACCCACAGCCAACATAATACTTAATGGAGAAAAACTGAAAGCATTCCCACTAAACTAGGGAACAAGACAAGGATGTCCATTATCACTACTCTTATTCAATACAGTCCTCAAAACCTACTCTTATTCAATATAGTCCTTATGGAGATTAACTGGCAACTGTAGGCTGATAGGGTGTGCCTAGAGGAGGTGGGTCATTGGGGGCATGCCTTTATTCTGTATCTGGTGTGGAGATTCTCGGCTCTTCTCTGCTTCCTATGTGACCCCTTGAGCTCCCTGCTCCCTGGAGCCATACTGTACAGCCTCACCTCCAGCCCTGAGAAATGGAGCCAGTCTCCTGAGGACTAAAATCTCTGAAACCATAAGCCCTCAAAATAAACTTTTCCTCTTAAGATGGTTCTTATAAGGTCTGTTCATCACAGCAACAAAAAGCTGACTAAAACAAGAAGGAAATCAAAGGATTCATAAAAATAGGAAAAGAGGAAGTTAAACTATCTCTATTTGCTGATGATATAATCCTATACCTAGAAGATGCAAAAAACTATAAGAAGACTTCTAGAACTTATAAATGAATTTAGCAAAGTGGCAGGATACAAGATCAATACCAATAAATCAATAGCTTTCCTATACTCCAACAGCTGAATTGCTGTTGGAGAAAATCAGGAAAATCTGTCCCATTCAAAATAACCTGAAAAGGAATAAAATACTTGGGAATTAATCTAACAAAGGATATAAAAGACCTCTACAATGAAAATTATCAAACACTGAAGAAAGAAATCGAAGAAGACCTCAGAAGATGGAAATACATGTCATGTTCTTTGTTAGGCAGAATCAATATAATTAAAATGGCCATTCTGCCAAAATCTCTGTTCAAATTCTACACAATCCCCCCACCCCAATCAAGACACCAATGTCAGGGCTGGAGCGGTGGCTCAGCGGTTTCAATGCTTGCCTGGCAAGCACCAGGACCCGGGTTCGACCCAGCACCACGTACGCAACTGAGTGTTGGAGCAACTAAAGCCATGTGAAAAACTAGATAAGGTTGTTTCTCTCTTTCTCTGTCTCTCTCACTGTCCCTCTCTCTTAAAAAAAAAAAAAACACCAATGTCACTCTTCACAGATATAGAAAAATCAATTCTCAAATTCATTTGGAATAAGAAACCCAGAATACCCAAAACGTTACTAAGGGAAAAAAATGAAGCAGGAGGTATTATCACAATACCTGACCTGAAATTATACTATAGAGCTGTAGTAATAAAAACTAGGAATTAAACCAGTAACCGTATAATTATTTGAAGAAAACAATAGGATCAACACTTCCACCATATCAGTGTAGTCACCTTCTTCCTTTTTTTTTTTTTTAAGACAGAGACAGAGAGAAAGAAAGAATCAATTTCATTTAGTTTTTCACGTGGCTTTCATTCCTCTGATGCTTCATTGGGTACGTGGTGCTGGGATTCGAACCCATGTCCTTGCACATGTGAGGCAAGCGCCTTAGCTGTTGAGCCACCGCTCCAGTCCCAGTACCTTTTTCCTTAACAAGACTCCTGTGATACAAGCATTAAAGCCAAGAGGCTGGAGCAATGGCTCAGCAGTTACGGTGCTTGCCTGGCATGAGCAAGGAAACGAGTTCAAACCCCAGCCCCACAAATACAATGAAGTGTTGGAACAAAAAAAGTCACATGAAAAACTAAATAAAATTGATTCTCTCTCTCATTGTCCCTCTCTCTTTAAAAAAAAAAAAGGGGGGGGCTGGAGAGGTGGCTCAGCAGTTTCGGCTCTTGCCTGGCATGCACGGGGACCTGAGTTCAAACCCCAACACCACTACACAAATAAGTGTTAGCAACTAAGGCCATGTGAAAAACTAATAAAGTTCTTTCTCTCTTTCTCTGTCTCTCTCACTGTCCCTCTCTCTTTAAAAAAAAAAGATTAAAGCCAAGAATCAATGAGTGGGGTGTCATTAAACTGAAAAGCTTCTGCACAGCTAAAGAATTAGTAAGAGTGTCAAGAGAGAACCTACAGAATGGGAGAAAATCATGGCGTGCTACTTCTCCGACAGGGGATTAATATTCAGAATATACAAAGAATCAATAAACATCAAAATCACAAACAATCCAATCAATAAATGGGCTATGGAACTAAATAGAAACTTCTCAATAGAAGAAGTTCAAAAAGCCAATAAATACACGAGAAAGTGTTCTACATCACTAGCAATCAGAGAAATGCAAATCAAATCTGCACTGAAATTTTACCTTACTCCAGTCAGAGTGGCAGAGATGAAGAATATGAATAATAACAGATGCCAGAGGGGTTGCAGGGAGAAAGCAACACTAATACATTGTTGGTGGGACCGCAAACTGCTATAGCCACTCTGGAAAGCAATACAGAAACTCCTCAAAAAATTAGGGATGGACCCCCTGAAGGACCCAGCTATCCTACTCCTGGGTATTTTCCCAGAAGAGCTAGAATCAGCATATTAAAGAGACAGAGTTACATCAATGTTTACAGCAGCTCAATTCACAATAGCTAAATTATGGAAACAACCCAGATGCCCCTCACTGGATGAATGGATCCAAAAACTGTGGTATATTTATACAATGGAATTTTACTCTGCTATAAGAAAGAATGAATCATGGCTTTTCCAGGTAAATGGATGGAAATAGAAAAAATCGTGCTAAGTGAAACAAGCCAGAGACTTTAGGGTTGAATGCTTTCTCTTGTATGTGGAAGCAAGAGTAAAACTAAGATAGGATGAAAGTTTGTCAAGTATAATTAACAGACCCACCAAATCTGAAGTAACACATAAGCTGGGGGAACAATAGCCATGAAGTGGGGAGGGGGAGAGGAGTAAGGGAGGGATGAGAGGGAGGGAAAAGGGGGGTTGCCAATACTGTAGGGTACACTTGACTCCCATGAGAAGCCAAATATACTCAGGCAGACATACTATATAGAAATTTCAATATTCAAATATATGTATATGGTCATTTATGTCTATAACATGGGGGAATTATAGAGCAGACATGAAATTGGGGAGTAGATGAAGGTGAGGAGATCCTGGACAAGGATAAGGTTTAAGCTACTTTGTCACTATGTATGCACATATGACTGTGTAGCAACAAATCCCTTTAAAATTTAAGACTACATTGAATCAATAAAAAAAAAAAGATGAAGTCTATCCTTCTTTTCACAAAATGAGGGAAACATGGGCTCCAAAGGATCTAAAAATGAAGGAGAAAAAGCCTGGAAAGGGAAAAAGCAGAAAGGAGTCTACATATGGACTGAGTTCCTGAAGAATGCACAGGTGTCAACTCCTCCTTCACCTCACTTAAGGAAAGAAAGCAGGAAAAGTAGAGCGCACTATATGGGAGAAGGGGAAGAGGGGAAGCACCAGGAAGGACTTCAGAACAACAACTCCTAGGGGGCTGAAGCAGGCAGGAAAGCTCATGTCTCAGATCACACATCCATCAGTCTCCTATCCGCCTCCTTTCCCTTCCTACTTCCATCTTTAGAAGGCCTGTGTAAGATATCTAAAGCCCTGACCAGTCTGGGTTTAGAGGGCCTACTATCTGGGGTAAAAGATGATTCCTTTTCCATTCTTTAGCTTCCTCCAGGCTTGCTGGCATTTCAGTTTTTCTCCCAGAATGGTGTCCTGGGGTTTGACTCAGAGAAAAAGTGTCTGGACCTTCTTTGGCAGGCCTCACCTCTGCAGGGGCAGAAAGGGCATGTGCAGCTGCAGCGATCCATTCCCTGGGCTGGAGGTCAAAGGTCACCCCTTGCTGACCAAGCTGTCCCAATAGACAGGCTGCTGCACTCTGTAGGAGAGGTAGAGGAGGACTGTCCAAATCTGAATGGTGTTCAGGATAGGCAGAGAGGATTTATGTTCTGCTCCAGAGAATGCCTCCAGAAACAGCTACAAATGGGAAAGGGACTGTCCCACTCACAAAAGGGTCTGGATAATAGTATGAAATGGGGAAGTGGGGGAGGTTGAAAACTCACCACAAGAGAGACGACATGTGAATGGGTAAAGAGAGTAGCAACCTCACTGCCTAGCTTCTCAATTCTGAAACAGGGAGACACATTGAGGGATATGGCGTGTTAAAGGAGGGCGGTAGGGGGGCCTCCCTCTCCTTGGACTGTGCTCTTCACACAGGGTGCATGTCCACCTCCAAGGCCCAAAGCTGATGGGAATCCAGGTCTGTTACTTCACTCTCTGTCCCAATCCTTCCTATGCATAGGCTAAAGGGTACTATTCCCAATATTCTGTGTCAGGGATAGCCATGTGGGCAGAAGACCAGTGGAGAAACCCGATGTTATGACTCACCCAGAAGGCAGATCTTGGAGTTGAAAAGCAAGAAGAGAGAGTAGGTAGAGTGCCACTTCAGTGGACTCTTCCCAATCTGCTACTTTGACCTATAAAGGAAACTTAAGCTATCAGAACCATCTCTGGGTGAGGTAGGGTCACCATGACATGCCCAACCATGTTGGTGGCTTACCTTTCCCTGGACCAACATCAACACTGACTCCAAGGCCAAGGGTTCCTGCCCTATAAGACGGCATAGGCGCTCACTGATGTGGCAACAGGAGTAGAGAACCTAGAGTAGTGGGAACGTGTCTGTCAGTGGGCTGAGCAGCCCAGGTGAAAAGCAGATGAGCTCTGCAGAGCTGGGGCCCTCACTTAGGGGGTGAGAGAACTTTGTTCCTCAATTCAGATAGTGAAACAGGATGCTTCTCAGTTCTGGAGGGGACTGGTTAACATAGGGTCACCTCAGTTGAACAGATTTAAGAGCAGAACAGAGTCCTCCAAGGCAGTCTCTTGAACTCTCAGATTCTTTCTTTTAGTCCCTGTGTCTATCTCTCTGTCCAGAGTTAAAAAGAAATTTGAGACGTTGGGAGTTGTGGGAAGTACCTTGAGAACATGCAGGCATAGGATGGGATGCCGCAGGCCAGAGATGAGGGATGGCCTCAGCTGGCTGCTGTCTTCAGTCAGTTGCTTTGCCAAATGCCAAGAGATCTATGGAGACATACTTGAAGACTCAATCCTACTCTCCTTATTCCAGTCCTATTCCTCACTTGTCTCTAATTAACCAGCACTCTTAATCTCTTGCTAGTCTCTCTTTTCAGGTCACCAGAAACCTCAGACCCCATTCTATTCTCAGTCTTCATGGCCAATGGAGAAATGAGTCATGGCTTAGTGTGACCTTTGTATAGTATTAGAAAAAAGTGTTACTGGGCAACAGGAAAACTGAATCCTGAGCCCTTGTGGAAACACTGCCAATCACTTCCAATCAGCTGCCCTTCCATCTGGGCAGCTTATCATTGAACCCTCCTTGTCACCAGCTGGTCACAGGTTCTGCTATTCTGGCTATATCATGTTCTACATGTGGCTCAAACTCAGGGTGGGGTCTCTGCTCCTGGAAGTCCTCAGCAAGCAGAGGCAAAAAAGCTTGTCTTTCTGTCCTATAAAACTAGAGCCACTTTCCCTAACTCCTCTGGGACCAGTGAAGGGGGAGGAAGCTGCAGCTCAGACCTGCTCCTTGGCATCCCAGCAGCCAGGCAGTCCCACAGGAACAGTGCATATTGCTGCCAGGGCAGAGGAAATGGCTCCAGGCAGATCCTCACTTTGCTCTCGCAGTGGCTGGCTCACTTGTGGGGCTCCTATGGAGAAAGGTAAAGAATGCAGAGAGAGGTTTGGTTGCGTCCCTCTTTCAGTTCTCAGCTATTTTTTGAGTACCTAATAAAGACAGGCACCATTCTAGGTGATGGCAGTAGGATGAACAAAGCTAGAGGTATGCAATAAAGGAATAAAAAGAACCTCCCCTCCTCACTGTGGTCACCTGGGGGTGTGTGGAAAGGGAGCTGTGGAACTGTCAAGCCATGCAGGAGCCCGTCCAACACAGCACGCTGCGTGGTCAGCAAGCTGGAGTAAAATGCTTTGGAGATGGCCCGGCTGTTCCCATCCATGGCTTCACACAGGACAGTAAAACACTAAAGGAGACAAGGGCAGAGGTAGCATAAGGGCATCAGAAAACGACTGGGCTTAGTGTAAGAACCAAGAGCATCCTGAGGACCTGAGGACAGAGGATACAAACTCAGGGACAGCTGTCTCATGCTAAGGTGTCCTTACATAGAAAATGCATAACTGCCTTCCCATCTCAAGCAAAGGGATTTCAGTGTCAGTCATTTTAACTCTTCTCCTCACTCCTCTCCCCCTTCTGTCTTTCCTATTTTTGGCTTGGGATGGAGCCCAAGGCCTCCTGCATGCTAAAAAAGCACATGTTCTACCATTGAGCTATCCTCCCCAGCCAATCCTTCTATTTTTCTTTTCTTTTTTTTTTTTTTAAGAGAGAGGGAACAGTGAGAGAGATAGAGAAAGAGAGAAACAACTTTACTTAGTTTTTCACATGGCCTTAGTTGCTCCAACACTTAGTTGTGTACGTGGTGCTGGGGTTTGAACCCGGGTCCTCGTGCTTGCCAGGCAAGTGCCGAAATCATTGAGCCGCTGCTGCAGCCCCAATCCTTCTATTTTCTGATCTCTTCTCTGGATGATGTTTCTCAAAGTGTAATCTATGGGCCACGAGTATAACTCCTAGGGATGCCTGGGACCACTCCTCAACCCAGTCCTACTGATAAGTGTTTTGGGAGGAGGGGTAGTTATCCTAAACTCCCCATGCTACTCATTGTGCAATGACATGAGAAGTGCTTGTGAATGACACGTGTCATGGCAAGCTGAAATTTAGGTAGGCATTCAAAACTTACTGACTTGAAAGGGTGAGGAATATGAAATTAGAATCTGGAGACTAAAAAAGTTCAAATGGACTGCTAGCTGGAAGCAGAAATATAGCCCAGATTTGTATCCCTAATTATGAGTTTGAACAATGACCAAGCAACTGTTTACTTTCTTCCATGTGTTCCTCTCTGTCTCCTCTGAGATCAGTGAGAACAGCTGTTTTCTCACTCAATCCTCCATTCTCTTGTCCTCACCTCCAGGGTCTAGGGCAGAGAATCCACATAGTTTACTAGCCTTAGGAAAACAAATTAGGAAATATTAAAAGATCTACAAGTCTCTTCAAGAAGGAATGCTTCTATCTGTGGTCTGCTGAAATATACAAGCTGTTTGATGCCTCTGGGCTTTTAGGAATTTGTTCTGTCTGGAATGTCCTCCCAATTTTCCTGCCTCATGCACCAGGCAAACTGCTCTATGTTCTTCAAATCCTAGCAGAGATGACTTTCTTCTTCAAGATTTCTTCCATGACCCTCCAAATAATGTTAATGGTATATTCTTCAGAGTATCTATGTTTAATACAAGTTCTAATGTACTTTTCACTCTCCCCTTCTTGACTTTCCCTAGTCCTTTCCAGGCAAGGACTTACTCATGAAGTATATGGCACATAGTGCGAATTCAACAAATGCTTGTTTTATTAGTTTGTGATTCTTTATTGTCATAAGAGATAAGAGAAACACAGAAAAAGATAAAAACCTGGAGGTGGATGCAGATTGCCATAATGCTGTCCCTCCGCAACATCTGCTCAGAGTCATCTGGCTGAGATAGCAATTTCCCCAACAGGTCCAGAAAGAGATTGGCAGCCTCCTGAAATACCTGTAGGCTGGGAAAACATGAGTTCATTGTTTCTTCTTGTCCTTTTACTAACAGTCCTGATGTGATGAATGGGTCAATTCCGGCTGATAGGAGAATTTTTACAAAGGGACACATCAGAATGCTCTCTCCTGTGTCCCCTACTAAACACACACACACACACACACCCCTCTTAGCACCTTTTCTGGCATTTTCACATCTTGACGCTTCCATTTAGGGGCCAGGGTGACTACTGACTCTTAGAACCTAAAAGTCTTAGGGTGAAGTTACAGGTATCTGAAGGTCCTTCAGAGGACCAGCTTAAAACTCTGAGACCACTCAGCAGATCCCTAACCTTGTCATAAATCACAGCGTCTTCTGATTTGGCATCTTCCTAACTGGAGGGAAACAAATGAAGTAGAAAGTGAAGCCAAATGGGTTAGCAGAACAAAAGAGCATCTTATCCCACCTGTCACCTGTCTGGCTCCTCTCCAGATTGAAGGTGCAGGCAAAGTAGGCCTGAATCACAGCCATTAGGTCCCGTAAGAAGGCCCCATACCAAGGTTGCTGCCAGGGAAGAGTGGGGAGAGAGAGTAAGGACAACATGGGAGATGGAGACAGCAGGAAAAAGCAGTAAGAAGGCATACAGAGATCCAGCCAAACTGACTAAAGGGACAGGTGAAAATAAGTACGGGCAGAGGGATGGAGAGGTGACAAAATGTCAGCCAGTGGACTGTAAACAACCTGGAAATGTGTCTTGTTTGGTTTGAACAGCATATTCAAGTATAGGAGATTTTATTTTTCAAAAAAATATATTTTTTAAAGTTTCTTAAAGTCCTCCAAAATAAATGCTCATCTGCAGCAGAGTGCAGCTTTCCAGCTGCCTCAGCTTATGTTCTATAAACTCTTTGGGTGACCCCCATCTTCTAAGCTCAGCTGCATCATGACACAATGTGGGGGAAGTAGAGATTTGGCTCCAAACACATTGAGTCTCGGTCCTAGCTCTTCCATTATTTTCTCTGTGACCACTGATAGATTAGTAACTATATATGAGTTAATCTCTAAACTTCAGTACTCTGCTCTCTAAAATCACATCAGTAGAGCCTAGGATTCAAGGTTTCAAAGCACGGTATTCTAAATATACAGAAATTATGTATAAAAATCTGGATTTCTACATTCTCTTGGAAAACTAAAAGAAGCGGCAACACTACCTAAATTTTCACACAGTAACAATGGGCTAGAGTGAGGAGAGGATGCTCCATTTAAGTGGTCATGTGATCTCCAGTCTGTCATATTCCCCACTGTTCGGTTATATACTGAGCCTACTTCATATCTGGCACTACCTTTCTGGCCCCAGAAGACATTAGATTTTGCAACTTATGGTCTAATTAGAAAAAGGAGAAAAGAAAAGGCAGTGGGGGTAATACTTTTGGCATCCCAAAGGAGAGAAATCTAAGGAAAAGGACCGCTCTGTTGGTCTTCAGAAGCTCCTGCCCTAGTGCTTACCTGCTGGATACTGTTGCTTTCCTGGCTGTGCCTGAGGAGGCTGAGCAGCAGTCCAGGCAGCCCTGCCTCCTGGCAGAAGGAATACAAGGGAACAGAGTCACTGCAGCTGGACAGAAGACTGCTTAGGACCCGGAGTGCAGGGAGGATGTGGGAAGCACTGTCCAGGCTGCCTTTCAGGATCTGGGTGACAAGATGGAAAGAGATAGCAATGAATGGGTAAATTGATCAAATGTAAAAGAAGGACAACCACAGATGCCAAATGTCCCCAAGAAGTTGGCAAAGTGAGCCAAATGTTTGCATTCCTTTTGTTGAAGTCTAAAATTCAGAGAGAACAAGGAAACAGGAACTGACACAACATTTGACATAGAACACTGGAGACAGTGCTCTGGGGGCAGAGCACTTCCCTCAGGATCTGTCAGGCCCAGTAACAATCCTATCTGCTCCCTCTCCCTTCTCCAGCCCTTCACACACACCCCCACACACCCTAGCACTTCTGAAAATGAAAAAACAATGAAAATAGCAATGTTATTCATCTCAGAGAGACACATCATTCAATTTCTGATCAAAGATTCATAAACTATAGCCCACAGGCCAAATTTAGCCTAATACTGTATACAGTCTATAAACTTGGGACAGTATTTTATTTTTAAAGAGTTATTTTCCCTTTTTTTCTTTAAAGAGAGAGAGGGACAGTGAGAGTAAGAGAAAGAGGGAATCAATTTTATTTAGTTCTTCATTTGGCTTTCATTACTCCAACACTTCATTGTGTACGTGGTGCTGGATGGAGTTTGAACCCACGCGCGTCCTTGAGTATGCAAGGCAAGGACCATAACCACAGAGCCACAATTCCAGCCCCTACACAGTTATTTTTCAAGCAATAATATTTACAACACTGATTTTCTTTCTTTCTTTCTTTTTTTAAGAGAGAGGGACAGTGAGAGAGTAAGAGAAAAGAGAATCAATTTTAGTTTTTCATGTGGCTTTCATTGCTTGACACCTTCCTGTGTATGTGGTGCTGGGGTTCAAACCCATGTCCTCGTGTATTCCAGGCAAGTGCCATAACCGCTGAGCTCCAGCCACTAATTTTCTTATTTAATCTTTATAATAGCCCTGTAAAATAATATCCCTTGTTTTTCTCCCCTGGTATTGGGGACTGAACCCAAGGGTGCTCTACCACTGACGTCTCCATCCCCAGCCATTTTCACTTTTTTATTTTGAGACAAGGTCTCACTAAGTTGCTGAGGCTGGCTTTGAACTTTTGAACCTCCTGCATTTGCCTCCACACCTGGCTAAGATTATCCATTTTAAAGATGAGGATACAGAAGCTTCCAGGTAGGTTAAGTATGTACTCAAAGATCATACAGCCAGGTGCTGGATCTGTGGCTCAGCGGTTACGATACTTGCCCAGCATGCGCGAGTACACAAATTCAAACCTTAGCACCATGTACACAGCAAAGTCTTGGAGCACATGCCAGGCACATGCATGTTGCTGCCAGGCAACATGCCAGGCAAGCGCCGTAACCGCCGAGCCACCGCTCCAGCCCCCCAAGGCCGATTTTTATTATTTAATTTGAAACAGGGCCTTCCTCAGTTGCTGAGGCTGGCTCTGAACTTGTGATCCTCCTGCTTCAATGCAGTGAGTGCCACTGCGTCTGGCCTGTAATTACTGATTATATTGTATTACCAAAAATCAGAAAGTTTTGTGACACATAAATTAGAAGTTGCTTTAAAAAAAACATTAAAGAAGCCAGGTGTGGTGGCACAAGCCTGTGATCCCAATGGCTTAGGAGGCTGAGGCAGGAGGATGTCAAGTTCAAAGGAAGCCTCAGCAATTTAGTAAGACCATGTCTCAAAATAAAAAATATAAAAAGGGCTGGGGATGTGGCTCAGTGCTTAAATGCCCTGGGTTCAATTCCTGGTACAAAAAAAAAAAAAAAAAAAAAAAAAAAAAAAAAAAAAAAAAAAAAAAAAAAAAAAAAAAAAAAAAAAAAAAAAAAAAAAAAAAAAAAAAAAAAAAAAAAAAAAAAAAGAGAACGATACAACTATAAGACAATAAAAAAAAAAAGTGGAACAAAAAAAGAAAAGTGAGGGAGGGTGGGGGATATAGCTCAGTGGTAGACCATTTCCTAGAATGTGTAAGGCCCTGGGTTCAATCCACAGTACCTCAAAAAATAAAAAGAGAAAAAGAAAGAAAGTTTAAGCAGCATGTTTTGGTGAGTTCCTAAGAGGTAAGAACACTGTTTCAGAGAATCAAATAAAGACTAAGAGTGAATCCTGCTGGGCATGCTATCACACGACTGTAATCCCAGCAACTCAGGAGGCTGAGGCAGGTGGATCAAATCCAGCTTCACTAACTTAGCAAGGCCCTTAGCAACTTAGTAGGACTCTGCCTCAAAATAAAAAGGGGTGGAGATATGGTTCAGTGGTTAAGCATCTCTGGGTTCAATCCCCAGTACCAAAAAAAAAAAAAAATCCTAACTTTTAATTCTAATTAAGCAAAATATTACTCCACAACAAAAAATTTAATTCTTCTCATTAGTATACCTGTAGTATACAATATTGTATTTTCAACTGTTACAATTATATATATATATACATATATATATTTTAAAGAGTGACAGTGAGAGAAAGAGAATCAATTTTATTTTATTTATTTTTATAGAGAGAGGTACAGTGAAAGAGAAAGAGAAAACCAATTTTATTTAGTTTTTCATGTGGCTTTTGTTGCTCTGACACTTTGTTGAGTACATGGTGCTGGGGTTCAAACCTCTGCGCATGCCTGGAAAGTGTCCTAACTGCTGAGCCACCACTACAGCCCTTACACATATTTTTAAAGCTTGTCAATAAAAACTTTTTTTTTGGTACTGGGTATTGAACCCAGGGTGCTTAACCACTGAGCCACATCCCTAACCTTTTAATTTTTTATTTTGAGACAGGACCTCACTAAATTGCTCAGGCTGGCTCTGATCTTATGATCCTCCTGCTTCAGCCTCCTCAGCTGCTGGGATTAGAGGCATGCACCACCATGCCCGGCTTCAATAAAATTTTTGTGAAAATATGTTTTTCTCATCATATAAGTACTTACAAAACTGCCTCCATTTTTGTCTCTTGGCCCACAATGCCCAAAATATACAATATATCAGAAAAAGTTTGCTGAGGGCTGGAGCAGTAACTCAGTGGTAGGGCACTTGTCTGGCATGCGCAAGGACCTCAGTTGAAACCTCAGCATCACATAAACAACTAAGTGTTGGAAAACCAAAATTCAGTTGAAAAAATAAATAAAATTGATTGTCTTTCTCTCTCTCACTCTCTCTGAAAACAAAAGAAAAAGTTTGTTGATGACTGCTCTACATAGCATTTTTTCCTTCAGAAAGGTACTTTGAGGCCTGTTCTTCCTGTGTTACTAAAGGAGATTAGTGAATCTTCTCTAATTAAGCAGATAAACTGAAAGAACCAGGGAAAGACAAACTTTCTTTCTCAAGATTTTTTTCAAAGCTTCATCTCTGAAAACTGCCCCAAATCCTGCCTACAGTACCCTCTGCCCATTACCTGCCCTCCGGCTTCACGCAGCTGACTCTGGATGCGCTGGCAGAAGTCAGGATTACACAGCAGAGTGAGGGGAGCCTTCAGCTGAACAGGTACAGGCTCAGTGGTCTCTAGCAGATGTTGCCATTCTTCATCGCTATCTGGCTCCTGGAGCGCGGGGCGAGGGGGGGAGTGGTAGGAGGGTGAAAGAGGCTGGGGGAGTGTGTAAGTCTTTGGATCATAGCTCTCAATTTGGGGTTATAATCTGAGGAATCATGAAATAACTGTAAGCAGCAAGTAATTCTTTCAGCATAGATGTATATTTTCAGTCTCCAGTCATAAAAGGCACACTGGGAAGTGAGGGGTCTTGAAAAATCTTTTGGAGAGAACTGGCATTATGTGCATAAGAAGATACCACAAAGCCAGGTGTGCTGGTACACACCTGTCATCAATCCCAGCAACTCAGAAGCCTGAGGAAGGAGGATTGCAAACTTGAGGCCAATTTCAGCAACTTAGTGAGACCCTGTCTCAAAATAAAAAATAAAAGGGCTGGGGATGTAGCTCAGTGGTTAAGCACCCCTGGGTTCAATTCCTAATACCAGAAACAAACAAACAAACAAAAAAACTAAAAAGATATCCATTGCAGCATGGTTGTTAATAGTAAGAAAAAGAAACAATAAACTCAGTCATGACCCATCCCTGTTAGGAAATACTATGAGGTTACTGAAAAGAATGTGGTACTGAGGATGCATCACTACTATCAAAACTGCATAACCTGAATCTAATCATGAGGAAATATTAGTTAAAGAACATTCTATAAAATAAGTGATTTATCTACTGTTATTGTTTGGACATGATTTAAATATATTCCCCCAAAAGTTCATTTGTTGGAGGCTTGGTCCCCAGCATGGTGGTACTTTGGAGGTAGTGGGACCTTTAAGAGGTAGGCCTAGTGAAAAATCTTTAGGTTGTGTGTGGGGGGGTGCTCTCAGAAAGAATTAGTGCTCCCTCTCTTTCTGCTATGCTGGGGATCAAATAGAGAGTCTCATGTATGGTAGGCAACTGCTTTCCCACTAAGCTATATAACAAGACCAGGATTAAGTGGTTCTTGAGGGACCCCCGTTAGTTCTCGAAAGAAGGTTGTATAAAACCCTGAGCCTGGCCCCACATAATCTCTCAGTCTTCCTATTTTGAGGTGTGACACTTCTTCCCACATGTACCCTAAATGTTGTGATGCCATCCACCATGAGGTCATCACCAGAGCAAAGCCAATGCCAATGCCTCACCCTTGAATTTCCAAACCTATATAAGCTAAATAAATCTCTTTTTTACAAAGTTAGTCGACTCAGGTATTTACTCATAGCAATGAAAAATAGACTAATACATGTACCATAAAACTGTCAGCATAAAAAACAAAGAAAACCGAGGAACTGGTCCAGATCATAAGAGACTAAGGAGATATAAACAACTCAATGCAATGTATGATGGACAGGATCACAGACCAGAAAAACATTTTAATAAAGTGCATTACTGGAGCAATTGAAAGAATCTGAATAAGGACTGCAAATGCATCTATTAATCTATTTACTGTTATTATAGTAACATTATATCAATGTTGAATTTCTTTTATAATTGTACTCTGGTTGTCAAGTGAATGACCTTATAATGTGTTTAGAGGTAAAGGGCTATGTCTGCAACTTACCCCTAAACAATTCAAAAGATGGAGAGAGAAGTGTAAAGTGAATGTCACAAAATTTTGACTGGTGAATATGGGTATAAGGGATAGCATGGTTTGAATGTTTTTTTACTCTCCAAAATACCTGTGAAAACATAATCCTCAATGCAACTGCGTTGTGAGATGGAGTCTTACTGTACTGCACAGGTTGGCAACATAGTGGCAACTCCAGGGCTCAAGTGATCCTCCTGCCTTACTCTCCCAAGTAGCTGGGACTATAGGCATGTGCTACCATGTCCAACTTGGGACTTTTGTTTTTACATATGCATTCTAATTTTTGAGAATTACATGTTCAGATAGTGTATAATTAAAATCTATAAATTGATAACAAAGCAATTTTTAACACATAAGGAGCTCATACTTCAAACCTCATACTTAAGAGAAGCAAATTCTAGAAAAAACATCTGCCCAGACACAACATCCCATGGCAGGGATGAGGCCAAGAAAACCCCCCTAGGGCCTACCTCATTTTCTAGGTCCACTGCATCAATGCTCCGCTGGCCCACCACCTCTGGCCTCAGCTCTGGGAATGTCTGTTCACAATCTGGGGTGATGTGGTTTTCCCTGCCAGAAGTTGGGGAATAGGATGAGTTCCAGGCCTGTGAAGCATAGAGTTTGGTAACTTGTCCCTCCTCCTAGGCCCAGGAAAGAAATGAGGAATAAGCCATCTGGAGAGAGAGACGAAATTTCCTCTTGGGTAAGGGATGTAGCCACCACAGGATATGTTGACCTCCACACACATTTTTGACTGTCCTCCCACTTTGAATCTTATTCTCAGGTCTACAGTTTTCACCTATGGCTTTCTATTAAAATATCCCTTTTCGGATGGAAATGATCCTTTCCCTTTTAGTCAAAGTACAACTGAGATGTGAAGAAGAGAAAGTCCTTAAGTTGCCCAATGAATCAGGAAAATATCTGTAATCAGAACCCAAGAATCTAGGACTCAAATTCCAAAGGCCTTGTTTATATTTTAGGCAATGGCTAGTAACAGGGACCATGTCATATTTGTTTTGGTCAAAGATCTACAAGCTACCTTCTCCCACTACATAAACCCCGAGCTATACAATCTTCACCGAGGTACAGGAGGGGCCTCTCCAGCTCCCCACTCAGCCCAGTCGCTCTTCATTTCTGAGGCCAAGATCCCAGCCAGGAGGTTTGATTCCTCAGGGATGTCCTGTAGTCCAGGCAGAGAGGCTGTGCTGGGAGTCACCTTGTTGGTCTTGTCCTTTTGTTCAAAGGCAGATCCTGTGTTCTGGTGTTTCTGTGGGAGGTGAGTAGGAGACACAGGACCAGAAATGTCTGGTTGTCATAGGATGGTATGGATAGTACTCATGGCCTTTCCCGACTTCCTAGAAAGAACCTCCTTCTGCAACAACCCCAGTCACTAGCCTAGTCACATTATACTTTTTCTCTTTCCCACACACCTTCTGCTTGGCTTCTTCAGCCATGCGTTTACAGGCCTGACGCAAGATGCGAGACTGATTACCCTTGGGGGCCAGCCGATGGGCCTGTTCATCCTTTAGGACCTGAAGTTCTGGGGGTAGGCGACTGGTAAATGGGGTGCCCAAATCTGAGCCTGCTGGTTCAGTTATTACTGCAGGAAGGGAGCAGGAGAAAACAAGATTACAC
Organism: Aplodontia rufa; assembly: GCA_004027875.1. NCBI lineage: Eukaryota > Metazoa > Chordata > Mammalia > Rodentia > Aplodontiidae > Aplodontia > Aplodontia rufa. The sequence goes on along the minus strand of PVKS010007121.1, from coordinate 35,981 downwards.
CAGGGCTGTAGCCACCATGTCCACTTAGCTGGGGACAACTTTAGTGTCTACAGGCTTCTATGAAAGGCAGCCATGTGAGACAATAACAAGGGAGCAGGAGTGGCAAAAGTTAGGCAATGGACTAGGAATAAAACTTAAGCTGATGGAGGAAAGAAGACATGTTGAATCTAGATGTTGGGGCAGGGAGGTAGAGTGCAAAAAATACTGGGAGGTGCCAGAGCCTTAGGAACCCTGATGACTCACTGGTGACACGACCAGCAATAAAGGGATGATGTAAGAGGTCTGGCCAGGATAGACGCTGCCGGGGATCCTTGGTGAGTAGCCCCTGTAGGAAGTTCTGTGGAAAGAAATAATACTCCATCAGCTCTTTCTTCCCTTCCCTATAGACATTCTCTAACCTATCAGCAGAACTATCAATCCAAGACTCCAGCATCCGATGGTATGGCAGACTTGACCATACCCTGGGCAACGCTTGCCTTAGGCCTCATTTCCAGACAGACCACTGTCTTACCTCCTAGGGAGCCCCAATCCCTATACATGGAAATGCTGTACCCTCAGAAGTGAACAGAAATCTCAACATCACCAACTTCTTGAAGAAGGGAGAAACAACTAGGAGGAAGGAGGGATATCACCTTCACAATCAGTTTCAGAACGCAAACATTCAAGAGTCCCAAACTGCTCCCTTTGTTCTTCCTTTCATTATGGTCTGTTTTGGGCTACACAGGAATAGATGAATCTATGGTTAAGAACACACACACATATACACAAACAATAGTGTAAAGATGTATTTGGGAAAACTCAAAAGCAGATCTTTCAGCAAGTCTTTAGATGGTTGAGGTGTACCGAGACTATTTCTCAAAAAGGTACATTTGGGGGTTGGATTAGTGGCTCAGCAGTTAAAGTGCATGCCTGGCATGACTGAAGACCTGAGTTCAAACACCAGCACTGCATTCACAACTGGTTGTCCAAGAAACCAGAACCAGATGAAACATAAATAAAAATTGATTCTTTCTCTCTCTCACTCACACACACACAAAAAAAGGTATATCTGTTATGAGTTATCCATGAAAAAATCTTTAACTGGGCGAGAAACAAGAATGGAAGGTACTAGTAGATCTAGAAGATCATGACCACTGTTCTAAAACAAGATGATATGTATAACTGTGGTTCTTGCTTGAAGACACCTGCATATCTGCCTAAGAGAATGAATATCCTCATATACACCTCCCCCATTTAAGGTTTCTTCGTTTAGGTTCTTTTCTAATTATTTGGGCTTCCACAACCAAACAGGTTGTGTAGAAATTTGACTCTTTTTGGGCTGGAGTCGTGGCTCAGTGGTTATGGTGTTTGCCTGGCATGCACAAGGACACAAGTTCAAACAACAGCACCACATACATACAACAATGTGTTGGAGCAATGAAAGCCACATGAAACACTAAATAAAATTGATTCTTTAAAAAAAAAAAAGGAGGGCTGGAGCGGTGGCTCAGCGGTTTCGGCGCTTGCCTGGCAAGCACGAAGACCCGGGTTCAAACCCCAGCACCACGTACACAACTGAGTGTTGGAGCAACTAAGGCCATGTAGAAAACTCAATAAAGTTGTTCCTCTCTTAAAAAAAAAAAAAAAAAAAAGGAAGGAAGAAATTTGACCTTTTTCATTTTAGAGCAAAGCAAAATTATAATGAGATTTTATTCTAGGAGAAATTGCACTTAAATGCCATTGAGGACCCAAAATCTTGCCCTAGATAAAAACACAGTGCAAACTCACCTTGCCCCTCCCCCACTCCTCCACCTGCCTTCTGAGACTTAGCTACAACGAGCAGTCACCACTTCTGTCATCTGCCCCTAATCATGGAGCCAGCCCCATCACCAGTCACTCTAATGTCTGAAGAGGACTGAAAACAACATGAGCAACATCTTGATATCATCTGGATACAGCATGTAATAGAAAATAAGTGGAACAGAGGGCATGTAAAAGGACCAGTATTTACTCTGGTGTCTTAAAATTACCTTTCCATTGTGATAAAGCTTACCTGCCCCTAATAGGGACTATTTCCAAGTTTGGCAAACCTTAAACAAACCCCATCCCAGCATAAGCCCTTGCAGTAAGAAGGCTAGGCTGCTTGGCCCAGCTCCTGCAAAGTCCTACCCCAGCTCTGGGGAAAGGGAACAAAGGTAGATTAGACAGGTTTCTGAAATAAAAGTATTTTCCCTTTCAATTTTCATTACCTTAAAGCAGGGACTGATGGTGGAGGGCCAGCGCACAGGGTCCTTGAGGATGAGGCTCACCAGCTGAAAGATGCTTGTGGTATAGAAGGGAGGAGTACCTACAGCCAGTTCATACAGGATGCAGCCCACAGACCAGAGGTCTGCTGTGTGGTCGTATGGTCGCTCTTCTACCAGCTCTGGAGACATATAGAGAGGTGTGCCTTTGATGGAGGTCAGAACCATTGTGTTGGTGCTCATAGCCCGGGCAAATCTGTAGCAGTAGATGGGATAAAAAATGGGAAGGGAAGATATGCTAGACTGGGTCACTACTAGGAAACTAACCTGCTTACTACTACCTGTCATTGTATGAACTATCCCAAGTCAGAACAGAGAGTACCACTGATTAGTTCCAAAGGACCCAGCAGGAGGCCAAGTCTCTAGCTCAGGTTCTAAAATGAGGTCCAAGTAAGCCACACAAAGGGTCTAAAAGATTCCTTGCAGAACTGGAAGCATAGATGGAAGCTCAGAATCCTCACCCAAAGTCACAGAGCTTGATGCCACCACCTTTGGCAAGGAGGATGTTCTGAGGCTTCATGTCTCGGTGTAGGATCCGGTGAGAATGTAAATAGTACAGGGCTGACACCAACTGGGCAGCAATGGCCTGAACCTAGGGGTCAGATAGGCAGGAGGGAAAAAGAAAAGGTAAGAGAAAGGAGTTGGCTCACAGTTCAAAGACTTTTTGTTCATTCATTCAAGGAAAATGTATTGAACCTCATTTACTAGCTGCATGATCATGGGCAAATTATTTTGTGCTTCTCAGATTTATCATCTACAGGTGACAAAAATATCACCTACCTTGTAAATTATTGAGTGGATTAAATGAGTAAAAACATGTAAAGCACTGCTCATAATGGTGCCTGGCAGAGTAAATGTTCAACATACATTAGTTGTTACTAAATAAAGAGAAAGTCCCTTTTGTCAAGAAAAACCACTAAGCATGAAAATAAGACAAAATGAAAAAGACAATTACAGTAATGAATGCTCAAAAGGAAAAAGAGCACTGTGATATTATCCTGAGGGAGGCATACTTACTGGAGTACAGAGAAACCTCTAGGATGACTGTGGCTGGAGACTACATGTAGCTGAATCCCACTGCTAACCACTATGTCCTAGTGGAGAATCCTCCCTGGTCACAACACTTATCCTTCACTGTTTTCTCTGGTACCACCACACGGGCCCTTCTTTCTCAAGGGTACCTAATACAAATCTCCATAACATTAACAATAGCTAACTGTTTAAACACTTTATGTGAATTATTAATCCCCACCCCATTGCTTTACCAGGTAGACTTATAGACATTATCTCCATTTTACAAATATGGAAACCAAACACAAAGAGATTAACTTGTCCAAGGAGACCCAGCTAGTGAGGGGCAGAACCAAGCTTCATACTCTGATATTTTGGTTCCACTGTTCACATACTTCACTCTTAAATCACACTGCATCTATAGCTACATAAGACTCTTGTATTCTTTGGAGTCTTCAATAATGGAGACTCTCAGTTTGCCCACCCAGCCCTTCACCAACAGAGCAGCCAGGGGTGGGGAGAAGTTTGATCCAGGAAACATACCTGGTCTTCAGGGAGTTTTCCATCATCTTCCAGGATCTGAAAAAGCTCTCCCTCAGCATAGTCTGTTACCACCACCACCTGTAGGAAGAAGCCAGTGGCACTGATGAAAGACTCATGCATTCTGGGGTTAGGAAATTGTTGGAACCTTAGTGCTGAGGCAGAGGTGATCCAAAAGCATGAAAGCACACCTCTTTGTCAGTCTCAAAGCTGTCGAGCATATGCACAATATTGGGATGCCGCAGACCCCGCATGATTTCAATCTCTCGTTGCAGATTCCTTAGCTCCTTTTCTGAGCGTCCCAGTTTTGGGATGAACTTCAGAGCCACCACCTATCAATGGTAAAATGAAGAGTCACTGCCTAACCACACTATTGAAAAGAGGATTTCAACCTTAACTTCAGAACTCCAGAACTCAAGTGTTTAGACTGTCTGAGCAACTCTTATTTTACCCCCTAGTCTCATCTCTTTCCCCATTGTATTCTGGCCTTACCCAGGCTTTGCCCACCGGTCAACCCAGGAGGAAATATCCTTTGCTAATTCAAAGATTCTGAGAGAGGATTCCAATCTAACTAAAGGACTTGAGATTTATGGAAAAGAAAAGAGAAGATGGAAAAAATAGAGTTCAGGTGTTTTTTTTTCTCCTGCAAAGGTATAATAAGCTATTAGGAATGATAATATTTATTTGCTGTCTCCTAGGTGCCAAATACTGTACTGATTTAGTGTGACAACATATTTAATCCTCAAATCTCATCAGTCAGTTCTTATTCCCCTTCTATGATGAGGAAAATGAGACACAGAGAGGTTAAGTAGTTTGTCCACAGTTCCAAGGATGGAAAGTGGTGGAGCTGGAATTTGAACCCGCATAGTCCAACTTCAGAGGCCATACTCCAAAAGAAATATGAAGGAATCAGCGCCTTAGGAATACGTATTGGTTTCAATGCATTTGGCCCCATCTTCCTTTGGAGTTGGGAATACCGAATCCCACTCAAAACATATCCTCTTTGTTCACCACCTGTGCACTGTATTTTTTTCGACCCTTGTACACTCTCCCAAAAGAGCCTTCTCCAATCATCTCCAACACGTGGTACTTTTCCATGACAAAGGTATCAGGATCTCTCAGAAAGGTAGCGATGGTGAAGAGCTATAGATGCAGCGACAGTTTCACACATCTGGGAGGCCTGGTTCGGACATGGGAGAAAGGTAAACGTTAGGCACTGGGCCTTTCCCTCTTTTTCACACTAATCCAGGCCTGGAAAACGCTGTCGGGTAGTGTAAGTGGAAAGATGATGGGCTCCTGGAACAAACACAGTCTCCTCGGAATTCTTACCCGTTTTCTACTCTCCTGTCCCCCAACACAGCCCGACGCCCACCGGACCCTGCTCCTTCCAGCCTCCCCGCAAAACCTGCCACTCCCAACTTCCTAGGCAGCCCCGCTCGGACCCCTGCCCGCGCATTTCACTGACGGGAACTCCTTTCTCAACCGCACTCCGCCAAACTAAGGAGCGCCAAGTCCGGGAGACGCCGGTTGGCGGCCTCCAGCGTGGTCCCTTTTGCCTGTCTGCATACTTTGCCTGACTTCTAGTTTTTCTCCATCGCCTACTGCCGGTCTCTCTTGGCTCCCATTCTTACCAGTTCTACTCACTAGAACTGGCCAGAAACTCAGAAGACACAGACGCTCAGAGGTGTGGGAGGCACGTGGACAGCATAGGCACTTCCTAGGGCACTTCCAAGCTGTCCCTTGGCCATCAGGCCCCACTCAGGACCAGGAGTCTGCGGTTGCCTAGCTACGGCGCGAGCTGCACACCCCTCTCACTTTTCCGCCTCCGACTTCCCCAGGGCATTTCCGGTTCCGGCTGCCGGCCGGAGGAGACATGGCGGCGTCTGCGTCGGCAGCTGCCGGGGAGGAGGACTGGTAATTTTGGGTCCTGGGCTTTGGCTGGTTGCCTGGACCCGGTGCGGGGAACTGGTGGCGGCAGACTGTCCGTATGGCGGGCCTGTGGGATGGAGCGAGGGATAAGGGATGACTTGGACGCTGACACCTCTTCCTAGGCGAGCTCCAGGACTGGGAACGGGAGGGTGAGGGGCGCAGACCTAAGCGAAAGGGGTCTGCGTCTGCGTCAGCCGGGCCAATGGAGGCCCCACCTTATTGACTTGATTTCCCCCTCCTTCGATTCCACTCCCTCCCCTTCCCTCTTGAGTTTTCTCTGGGGCTTGGGGGATACCTGCTCATCAAATCTCCCCACCTCCTGGAACCGATGTCCTTCAGCTCTGGTCCCTCTTTACCCCTTGGCGCAACCTATTTCCGTCTACGTTGTTCTCAGCCTTCTCTCCCAGATAGCACTGATGAGGACAACTGTTAGAGTAAAACCTTATAACCCACACAAAGCCCTTCCTCTTGCAAGCATTTTAAACAAGACACCAGGAACCTGTAAGGGCTCTGGGATTTGGAAACAGGATAAAGGTGGATTCACTGCACATTTTATTAGCTGTCTGATGCTGACCAGGCCTCCTAGTTCCTGAGTCAGTGTCACCGTGAAAAAAAAAAGTGGGTGTGGCTTCTACTTCATAGAGTAATTGAGAGGATCACCATGGTTTTGTAACATACAAAAGCCTTTTTCATTAATAACTCTGAGGTGTAGGACCTGAGGAGATTAGGTGAACCCAAAGAAGTGAAGTGATTTGCCATATGTACACAATTACTGCTAGGAATCTAGGTCTCACTCCAGATCTTACATTCTCAGTACTAGAACACTCTACCGTTCTTCCTCCCCTCTTCTTTGTCACCACCTTACCACCATCACATACTGTACCTGTATCCAGGACCCAAGCCACAGTTAGGGTGGGCAAAAGGTCTGCCTTGACAGATACACCTCAGTGTTATGTTGATTTAAGAGGCCAGCCAGTGCTGGCCTTTTAAGGACCATCTAGACTAGTGGTTTTCAATGTTCGAAGGGATGTTAAATTTTGAAGGGATACCTTTGACTGAGAGGCCATTAGTAACCGCAGCAGCTTGTAGTATTCTAAAACTTCCACGTCCATGTCAATCAGACTTCTCCACTGTTATCTCAGATGTAAGGCTGTATATTTTATATTTGTAGGTTTCTACCTAAGGCTAATAATAAAGAATTTCTGATATAGGTCATAGTAGGACAGCCCTACTCTTCGTGAAGAGGGAACAATATGTAAGAAAACAAAGCGTGAATCTTTCCATATGTCACCTGGGTAGAGTTGTGGACTGAAACTAATTACTCATCTTCAGTGTCATTACCTAATGCCATTTTAATAATTAAATGTATGTGCTCTGATTTACTTTAGGACCATGAATCCTAATTTAGGCTGACCTAGGTCCACTAGACAGCTAGGGTTATAAACATGACCAGAGTACTCTTAACTACTTTCTTCCTACTTTCCTTTTAAGTGAGAAGGTTATATACAAACAGAAAAGAGGACTTAGACTAGTTACTGTGGCTCAGACACTATAAGATACTTTGCATTAACAAATCATCTTTAATCTTCACAATAGCTCTAGAGTAGTTGGTATTATCTGCATAGATGGGGTAATTCAGGCTTATAGAAATAAGTAACTACCTGGATCAGACAGCTGATAAGTGAATATATTACTGACTCCAAGGCAGATGACTCTTCTACTACCACACAGCCTTTAAGCCACCTAGACTTGTTCTGTTTAGGTTGGTATCTCTTTAGAGAAAGCTTAAAGTGACTGGTTTTGTCAAGGTATATAGGCAGTAGAACAGCGGTGAAGGGAAAGGAAAGAAGAGAAGAGTAGTGTTGGTAACTATGTTAGTAATGAATGGATACCATATATTTGGATCAGAGAGATGGCCACTAGGGGATAATCAGCTGTAGGACGAAACTTGATAAGGGAGTCAGGAAACCTGGCTCTGGTCCCAGTTCTGCCTGTGTTAAGCTTTGATTAGTCATCTCATCTCTCTGGAAATCATTTCTTCAGCTGGTGGCATAAATGATGTCCAAGATTTTGATCCCATACTTCCTACCTGGCCACTGACAATAAAGGGAAACATTTTCCCCAAATTTTTAAGGCGTTTAGCAAGAGAATATATTCAGGCAGATTGCTGTTTTTCCACAAAGCCAGCCTTCATTGGCCTTAACAGGCTTCAGCAGGGAGAGCTGTAATAGTCTCTCCCTGTCTCTCTAGGGTCCTTCCCTCTGAAGTCGAAGTGTTGGAGTCTATCTATCTGGATGAACTACAGGTGATTAAAGGAAACGGCAGGTACGTACTCAACTAGGGGTGGGCAAGAGTAATGAGTAATGAGCAGATTCTGTGCAGAATCTGGTCTTAAGACACTGTGAGCCTTGATTCAGAAGTAATGTATCTCTTATGTAGAAATAAAGGAATTTCCTTTAATTCCTTCAAAAGAAAGAAGTGTCCAATGCTCACTTCCTGCCTGCTTTACTGTCTCACCCTGCTCCTCCCCAGCCCTCGAGCCCCTGCCCAGTTACATCCTGGGTCTTCACTTCATCCACCTGCAGATCTTCACCATGGGAGATCTTCATCACTCTGCACCCTGCTACTGCAGAGGACCAGGATTCGCAGTACGTCTGCTTTACTCTGGTGCTTCAGGTCCCTGTGCAGGTGAGAGGCTCTTACTATATGGCAGCAAAAGGAGGAAGGGAAGAGTCCTCAGGGTGAAGAACTTGCACAGTAACTTGTTACTTTCCCCCACTAGTATCCCCAAGAGGTGCCACAGATCTCTATCCGTAACCCCCGAGGACTTTCAGATGAGCAGATCCACAAGTAAGTCAAGCTGGTTGTGGCAGGGAAAACTCAGCATACAGCTCTGCCTGGTGAAGGAGGAGGGCGGGCCTAATATTAGTTTCGCTCTTTTCCAGGATCTCGCAGGCACTGAGCCATGTGGCCAAGGCGGGACTGGGCACTGCCATGCTTTACGAACTAATCGAGGTAAGGTGGTCTGGGAAAATACCTTTCTCTTCCTTTCTCTTAAAACTAGAGCAGTTTTTTGGGTGGTTTTTTTTTTTTTTTTTTTTTTTATCCTTTTCTCAAGGGACTCTTAAAATCTGTAGTCATTCATTTAGTCCTTGTTTAGGTAAGCCATTAGTTTAGAAAGACAAATTAGTTTAGAAAGATAATTCCTATATTTAAAAAGAAAAAAAAGCTCCCTAAAAAACAGTTCAGTAGCTTACCCAAGTTGTCTATTCTAGGATCTTGACAGAAAAGTGCCTTTCCTCTTTAACTTGCATTTTTCTTGTTTATTCAATTGAATTTCTTGATTTCTTGGCACTAGTAACTATAAGTAGCAAAAGATAAGGATCTTGCCTGGGCAGTGCTAGCCATAAATGAACATTTGGAGGCCAGCCTGCCATTGGACCTAACTAGAAAAAGTCATGATTTCTTTACTCAAAGTTTTGTGTGGGGCGTCATAACATACAACTGTAATCCCAGCAACTGGAGAAGAGACAGGAGGATCACAAGTTTGAAACCAGTCTCAGCAACTTAGTAAGACCCTGACTTAAAACTGAAAATTAAAAAAGGCTGGAGCAGTGGCTCAGCAGTATAGTGCTTGCCTGGTATGCATGATGACCTGATTTTGAACCCCAGCACAACATATACAACTAAGTCTCAGAAAAACAAAACAGATGAAAAACATGATTTTCTCTCTCAAAAAAATAAAAATAAAATCAACTGGGATGGGCTGGAACGTTGGCTCAGCAGTTCCGGTGCTTGCCTGGCATGTGTGATGACATGGGTTCAAACCCCAGCACCACATACACAGCAAAGTCTTGGAGCAATGAAAGCCACATGAAAAACTAAATAAAAAAATTGATTCTCTTTCTCACCATCCCTCTCTCTTAAAACAACAGCAGCAAAAAGACAGGCGATGTAGCTTAGTGTTAAAGCAATCCCCAGTACCAAAAACACATAAAGTCACAAATTAATATACACAGATAACTTTCTCATTTAAGATGAGAAACACACACTTAAGGTCATTCTTGTTTGCCTGTACTTTGAATTTTTGAGAAAAAAATATTCACAATAGAGGGAAAGTGGATGGCCCAGAGTCAGGGAATGGGCATGTTAGACCACTTTAGAACTTTTGGGTCAGACCCCCATAATGCAGCTTTGAACTCTGGAATTCCAGAGGACTAACTATTCAAATAATGATGCAAATGGATATTTCTTAGACCAGTTCAATGATTTTTTATTTCTTTTTCCAGTTCGATTGTCTAAACCTTGAGTTTCTACAAGCCAACTCTAGAACAAACTCATCTCACCATGGGGGAGTAACAATCGAGGGGAGTTAATAAAGAAAGGCCTCCCTTGTGGTTGTGCATGTCTGTGATTCCAGGCACTTGGAAGGCTGAGAGGATGGAGGATTGCAAGTTTGAGGCCAGGCTGGGAAACTTATCTAGACCCTGTCTCAAAAAATAAAAGTCTTCACAAAAGATGAGTTTTAATTTAACACTTCTTCTTTCCAGGGTACATTGTTTTATTCTCCAAGATATATTTTTTTTTCTTTTTTTCAAGAGAGAGAGAAAGACAGAATAAATTTTATTTAGTTTTTAGTGACCTTCATTGCTCTGACACTTAGTAGTGTACATGATGCTGGAGTTCGAACCCACGTCCTAGCACATGCCAGGCAAGTGCCATAGCCACTGAGCCACTGCTCCAGCCCCTTTGCCAAGATATATTAAAAGTAACTGTATGAGAGGAAAAGCAATTAATTTGGAATTTGAAGCCCAAAAGATCTAATTTGCCGGGGTGGGGCAGGGATATGAAAGATTGTTTGCAAGCAGAGGGACCAGGACAAGAATGCAGAAACACAAGGTAGCAACTTGGCTTGGTGGGCATTGAGTCCTGCCAGTCACTTTTGGACTTAGCAGGCGGGCCTTACTCACAGTTCCTGTCTCTGCCTCCATGACTGAGTTGTCTTTTCTCTTCTTAGAAAGGGAAGGAAATTCTTACGGATAACAACATCCCCCATGGCCAGTGTGTCATCTGCCTGTATGGCTTCCAGGTCAGTTTCTGGGGGCCTGGGATGTGCTTGAGGCAGATGAAAGCTCATGAGTGAGTACTTATGCAGTACCCTACGACTGTGCCTCCTCCAGGAGAAGGAAGCCTTCACCAAAACACCCTGTTACCACTATTTCCACTGCCACTGTCTTGCTCGGTATATCCAGCACATGGAGCAAGAGCTGAAGGTGCAAGGACAGGAGCAGGAACAGGAACGGCAGCATGCTGCCACCAAACAGGTAGGCCTGGCCAGAGCCTGCTCTCTTATCTGAGACTCTTAGACTTTGACAACTGTTTCTATTCCTCTGCTCTTAGTGGCTTTCACGTTTTTAAGACCATAAATACTTTCAGTATGAATGAAATCTTTCCCCTGTCTACAAAAAAGGATATCTTAATATACACTTATATTACATGCAATTTCTGGGAGTCGTCAGGCCTCTGTTCCCCCTTGATGCCAGATGGGTATGCCTGTGCCTTTTGTTCCCAGCTCTCTGCATATTAGGCGGGCTGGCTGGAAGCTGGGTGTGATTTCTCCTCTTCTTTTAGAAGGCAGTCGGTGTGCAGTGTCCAGTGTGCAGAGAGCCCCTCGTGTACGATCTTGCCTCACTGAAAGCAGCCCCTGAGCCCCAACAGCCCATGGTAAGGGGATTCCCTTCTAATCTGAGCCAGGAATGGCGGCACTCTAAGGCAGGAGGAATGGCATCTTGTCTCCAATGGGATCTCGAATGGGATCTTTGGAATTGGTCTTGACCTGCCTAGGATCTGTCTGCAAAGCCACAGCCCCTACCGGGAGCCCTACTGAGGAATAAAACCAAGAACTTTGTGCAGTTCTCCTGAGGCCATCCTGGAAGAAGAGGGGTTCAAGTCTGCTGCCTTTTCCTGTTTGTTCTTTCCTCCCTGCCATTCTTCCTCCTCCTTCCAGGAGCTGTACCAACCAAGTGCAGAGAGCTTACGCCAGCAGGAAGAGCTGAAACGGCTCTACCAGAGGCAGCAGGAACGGGGTGGCATCATTGACCTTGAGGCTGAGCGGAACCGCTACTTCATCAGCCTTCAGCAGGTGAGAGGAGGGTTTCCCAGTTGTCTCCTAACACCGCCAACCCTCCTACAAATGCCACTGCACCATGGCTCTAGGGTGTACTTTGTTCTGCCCAGATCTTACCAGCTGATGGTGGTTGGCTGATAGTAGGAGAGGGGCCTGCAGTTCCCTGTCTTGAGGAGCTGCATCTCCCTCAGTGCATCTCTTCTCTTTAGCCTTCTGCTCCTGTGGAAGCTGAGTCAGCTGTGGATGCCTCCAGAGGATCCCACCCACCTAATGCCCTTGCCACAGAACAGTCTACCTCACCAGCTGCCCAACCCACCCTGCCAACTCCTCTGTCTATGGCTACTCAGTACATGTGTGACAAGTTCCCAGGGATTGGGCCAAATCAGCAGAGGTTGGGTGAGACCCAGAAAACTACACTAGATCCCCCCCGGCCCAGTCAAGGCCCCTGGCGACAGCCTAATCGGAGGCACCTGAAGGGAGGGGAATGCTGTGCTCCCAAAAGTACCAGTGACTCCCAGGAACTGCCACCTCCTGAGAGGCCCCTCAAGGAGCCTGTGGACCTAAAGCTGGAACCCCGTAGCCAAGGGATTGAAGGTCCACCCCAAGAGAAGGGACCTGGCAGCTGGCAGGGCCCTCCACCCCGCAGGACTCGGGACTATGCTCGCTGGGAGCGCTCCAAAGGCCGGACAGCAGGTTCTTCCTACCCCCACCTGCCTCGGGGTCAGGGAGCATACCGGCCTGGTACTTGGAGAGATCCCCTGGGCTTGGAATCTGAAGATGGTTCCTAGCACTATTGTTGGGGGGATGGGGAAATGGGGGTGGGAGGGAAGCAATAAAGAAATTTGGCCTTGTTTGGCTTTCTTTGCTCAGTGACGCCTAACCTCTGAGATATAGTTCTCTTTCTGAGTTCCTAGCAAAGTTGGGGTGTGGCAGAGTAGCCCCCACTTTCATTCTTAATTTTCCCAAGAGTTCGGGGTAAAAAGGATCTGACTCCTCCACTAGAATAGTGAGATTCAGGGGCTGGAGCAGTGGCTCAGCAGTTACGGTGCTTGCCTGGTATGTGCAAGTACGTAAGGTCAGACTCCAGCACCAGTGGTGTACACAACGAAGTCTCAAAGCAATGAAGGCTACATGAAAAACTAAAATTGATTCTCTCTTACTGTTCCTCTCTCTTTAAAAAGAGTTTCAGGGAAAACTAGTGGGACATCAACATTTGGGCAAAATAACACAACCCCACTGTGCAGTTAATCATGTTCATACATGTTCCTTATTTGGATGCCCTTAGATGGAGGCGTGTATCTTCTGATTTTTTTTTAAGTGAGAGAGAGAAAATCAATTTTATTTAGTTTTTTTCATTTGTCTTTCGTTGCTCAGACACTTAGTTGTGTACATGTTGCTGAGGTTCAAACCTGTGTCCCTGCACATGCAAGGCAAGTGCCAAAACCATGGAGCCACCGCTCCAGCCCTGTATCTTACTATTTAAAATCTCTTCCCCTTCCATCATCTGTATATGTATTGTTCTGGTTTACCCTTATAATCACATATGATTGTAGCCCCTGCTTTGTGCCAAAGTACCATCATGAGAGGGAGGAAGGGAAATCAGGAACCAGAGTATGGGAAGTGTTTATTGATGTCCTCAAGGAGGAGAGCCCAACACAGCCTGGTTGATTACCTCAAAGACACAGTATTGTGAATCGCTCCTGTGGGGTCATTTTTATATAACATGAAGTAGCCCTGTACCTGGGCTGGACTGATTTGGGTTGTAGCTTGAAGGACATGTTCTGCAAAAGTTTCAGCTAAGGAAGGTGCTTGCCCTGGATAGAACCTCTGGAACATCTGGACCAGCTGCCAGTGTGAACAGTAGCCCACATATTCCTTCAGGTCTACTCTCCCAGGGCGTATAAGGGCAGGGTCCAGCCTAAGAGGAGAAGGAGAGTCACAAGTTAACAAGTCTCACTAGCACTCCAAAAAGGATGGTCTCAACCTCTTGATTCTCCCAGATGGAGTAGAATCTTGCCTCACTCCTTACCTGTCAACATGGTTGGTGGTCATGAACACAATGCGTGCCTCAGTGGAAGCCACACCATCCAAGGCATTGAGCAGTCCACTGAAGGTAAGACGACCTAGACCTTGGTACTTCACAGGGTCTGGAAAAGACAGGAGCATGGTCATGGCCTTGCTTAAAATTAGCACCTCTCTCCATTCCCCTATAGCCAAACCAGGCATCCTGTTGACCTTGTGGAGTACGGATACCTCACTACCATCCTTCCCCACCACCCTCACTTACTCTCCACAGCCAAGTCTCGACTGAGAAAAGCAGCGTCCACATCCTCCAGGAGCACCAGGCTTTGCTGCGGGGCCACACTCAGCAGGTGGTTGAGCCGGTCATCAGAGAGACTAGAGTCTGTGAGACTCAGCAGGCAGATACTGTGTTCCAGTTCCCCGGCCAGGGCTGTGCTGTAGATAGTGGCATGAGGAGAGGTATTAGATAACCTGGGGACTCTTTCCGTGGGTCCAAACTAGTCTTTCCTCCCATCCTGGGAGTTGTGCCTCAGAGGCCTAACTCCCCCACCACTTCTACAGGTCACATGTTTATTCTGGTTCCTGGTCCCCAGATTCATTATCCTCTCCAACCTGTTCTCCCCAGTTGTTCTGCAAATGCTGTTTTGTAGACTTGAGTGAAATTTGAACTACTCACATAAAACTGCTCTTTCCACAACCAGGTGGTCCATAAAGCAGGTAGCCACGTCTATAGGGAATGCCTGGGGATACAGCCAGGATAAATAAGACCTAAAGTGAAATGCGTACTCTGTCCCAGGTGTCCACTTTGTTCCCAACTGTGCCCCCATTGGCCTGGTGGCCTTGGTATGGGTAAAAAAATAAATTCAGGGGCAACTTTTCTTTCCCCTTCATGTCTGGGAATTGGGCTAGAGCTTTATGTTGCTCCTGGCCAAAGACCAGCTTGTCTTAACAATATAGTCAGAAGCAGCCTAGCCCAGACCTAAGCTGTTTCTCACCTCTGTCAGTGTACCACTTGGGGTTATCGATGAATTCCCGGATATCTCTGACAATTCGGTCAGCCAGACCTTGCTCTAGAACCACAGAACTCAGTGGCCGGCGGCGGCGTGGATAGCCAAAGGGGCGCCATTCAGAGCCCACAGCTGTATACATCACAGTTTTCCCTTCCTCCTGTTGCAAAGCCAGCTCTCGAGCTGAAAAGGGAGAGAGAAGACAAAGCCAATAATTCTACCATGTCTATTCTTCAGTTAGGCAGAGCTATGCAAAAATGCCCTCCTGGCCTCCTGCTCCCAAGGGCTCAGATCCTCTTATTCTTCCTCTCCAAGCTGTTCTTCCTCTAATATCCAATGTCCCCATGCCTATAAACTCCCCTCCCCCATTAAAGCTTGACTATGCCATCCCACACCTTCCTCCAGGATGTTGAAGAAAACCTTGCGGTCAGTGCCCAAAGCTGTGAAGGTGACAGATTCCCAAGGAGTCCCGGTCTGCAAGTCTATCATTTGCATCTCTCGACTTCGTTCCACTCGGATCCATTTCCCCTGATACCTGAATAAGAATGGTCAAAATGGGGTGAGTGAAGGAGAACAATCAAATCCAGCTCTGTTTATTCTTCTATCAAAACCCTCCCTGGTTCCCAGTCTTACCATATGAAGTGGTTTCCAGGGCTGGGAACAAATTCAAACTTGGTGGAGATTCGACCACTCTCATGCTGAAGGTACGAAGTCTCCACACTGAGGTGCTGAGTACGGGTACTATGGCGGGTGAGCCAGCTAAGCAACCAGGCATAGCTCCTGTCTCGAGCAGGGACTTCCAGTGTGATCATGTAATGGCGCCGGAATGCCACCAGGCCCAGTTGGGCACCCTTCCGGGCCAGAGCTAGGGCTGTGCCCACACCCACCAGGCCAAATCCAGCCCCAAAGTAGGGATTGTCCTTCAGGGCCAGAACAAAGTCTGAAAGCGGCATCTTGAAAGGGAAACACAGAAGCTTGCAGAGCCTAAGGCACTATCAAAATCTAGGGGTGGAGATGGGATAAAGCACAAAATTAGTTTAAAATCAGACTCCATTGTATGTCCCCAAATCTGCCCTATTCCCTCCTGCACAAGCATGAAGGACAGGTCAGCAATACTATGTGCTTCAACATTCTCCTTTTGCAGGGTAGGGAGTGGTGTTGGAATGCAAGGGCTGACACTCCAGACCCTTCACTCCATTTTGCCCTTCATCAGTCTGCTCAGACCTCATTTCCTGTTAGAGGACCATGTTAGGGAATTCCTTAAACCCAAGACAGCAATGTAACCAGCTTCACATCAAGTTTATGGAAGGGCAGAATTTTTGTGGTCCTTCAGACAAGCTGAGATTTTAAAGAGGGGAGCCTCTAGCTGGAGTTAGCAGGGGTGGCTCTTCTGTTGAGCAGTCCTTGACTACATGCCTTACCATACATGAATAACATCCTTCAAATACCCTCTACCCCCACACCCAATTCCTAATGCCCTATTTAGAGTTTAGACCTTTATTATCTCCCACCCAAACAGTCCCCTTAAAATTAAATTTTACTTCTGGAGAGGCTGGAGTGGTGACTTGGTGGTTACAGCGCTTGTCTGGCACAAGGACCGGAGTTCGAACCCCAGCACCACATACACAAGGAAGTGTCGGAGAAACAAAAGCCACATGAAAAACTAAATAAAATTGATTCCCTCTTTCTCTCACTGTCCCTCTCTCTTAAAAAAAGTTACTTCTGGAAATAGCATTTTTTTTAAGAGAGAGGGACAGTGAGAGAGACAGAGAAAGAGAAACAACTTTTAGTTTTTCACATGGCCTTAGTTGCTCCAACACTTAGTTGTGTACATGGTGCTGGGGTTTGAACCCCGGTCCTCGTGCTTGCCAGGCAAGCACCGAAACCGCTGAGCCACCTCTCCAGCCCCTGGAAATAGCATTTTAATGGATTTTCAGCTCTTCTATCACTGAACAGCTAGAGATCCAGATCTTTCATCATAAGGAATCAGCTTTAATTCTATCTTCCTACTCTAGTACTTTCAATGGTTAGCTTACAATAGATCCCTGAATTGGGTACAAACTCCTCAGTCTGGTACTCAAGATCCTTCACTACAGGTACCCTCCTACCTTTTTTGGCTTAGCTCCTAATACTTCCGGTACAACAAATAAGCAAAACACCTCCCACCTCCTTCCTAGGACAATTATCTAGGCACAGAATGCCTGTTCTTTATTCCCTGCATTTGTCCCCAAATGAAATCCGGCTCATCTGCTACTTCGTCCATGGAGTCTTTCACGAATCCACCTATTAAGATCTGACTAGATCTAATTGTAGATAATAAGATCAGGAAGCCTGACGTGTAGATGCACACCTGTAAGTTCCAGGCCGCCCTTAACAACTGAGACCTTGTCGCATAAAATTAAAAGGGGGTTGGAAAGGTGGCTCAGTTGTAGAGCGCTTGCCTGGCATGTGCAAGGACCTGGGTTCAACCCCAGCACCACATACACAACTAAGTGACGGAAAAACAAAAACCAGATGAAAAAATAACTTGTCTCTCTCTCCCTTTAAAATAAATAGACATGCATGCATGCATGCATGCACACAGACATAAAAATTAAAAAGTCTGGGGATGTAGTTCTGTGGTAAAGTGCCTCTGGGCCCCTGGGTTCTAGGCCCGGCGGCTGGGGGGGGGGATCACGAGGAATAGGGGGCCAAATAGTTTTTTGCACTCCTTACTCTGATACTGCACCTCTTTCCACCCCGCCACTCTGCCCTGCGCCTGGCACGCAGAGCAGCGAATTGACAGCAGTGACCTCGGCAGAGGCTCAGAGAGAGATCCAGAATTCCAAAACACCTATGCATGGAAGGCCACAAACAAAGCACTCCTCTTCTCCTGTGCAGACATCCAGAAACCCTACCGAACCCCCTCTACACCTCAGCTCGCGCCTCCAGGAACGTGGTTTGGAGTTCTCGGCCACTCCGCCCCCTTACCGCCAGGACTCTCTGGCCCTCCGTCTCGATGGTTTCACCCAGTCGCACTTGGGGGAAGCGCAGTTCGGCCCCGCCCCTCGAGATTTTTCATCTACTTCCCGCCACGCCCACCAAGAAGTTCATGTCACTCTGCCCCACAACTCTCGATGGTCCTCCTTTGGCTTCTGCGCTAGGACGACGGAGAAAAACCATAGAGTACACACCAGCCACCAAGAGGAAGAGAGAGTGGCCTCCACACGGCCAATGTCCTAGAGGCGGCTGGGCCGGGGGCGGTAGCCCAAAAAAGAGCCCTGCGAGGCCGCTG
Source organism: Aplodontia rufa (assembly GCA_004027875.1). NCBI lineage: Eukaryota > Metazoa > Chordata > Mammalia > Rodentia > Aplodontiidae > Aplodontia > Aplodontia rufa. The sequence continues at coordinate 17,789 of PVKS010007121.1, read as the reverse complement.
CAGCCGCTGTCGACCATAGAGATGCGGCTCCGGCGGCGGTGGGTCTAGAGGTGAGTGAGCCGGTGCGGGGCGGGAACTGGGGGCAGTTTGGGTGGAGCGAGGTGGAGGCAAAAGTTTCTCGAGCCCAGGATGAGAGTAGGCCTGGACCGTGGGGACCCGTGGGAGGTGCTGAAGGGAGCGCGCCGACCAGCGGGGCCCCGGCGCCTCTCAGCGGCCGCTGGGCGCTTCAGCCGCGTCACCGCTCTGGACGCCACCCGGGTACCGGCTGCCTCTCCTCAGGACCACAGTCATGACGCGCTCCATCCCAAGCCTTGCAGGTTACAAAACGCCTTTCCCGTTCGCTGGCTCTTGAGCGCCAGCTCCCGCCCGACGGTGCGGATGCTGTCATCGCCTCCACTTTACAGATAGGAAAGCTGAGGCCCAGAGAAGCGTGGCGACTGCATCTGTCCGAGGCCACGCGGTGAGTCCGAGCACAGAGGCCGGCGGGAACGCGTGCGCCTGGGCCGGGGCTCAGAGTTCCCCCACGCCTTCCCTCTCCGTTAGTTTGACCTTCCTGTTCCTCACTGCCACTGCCCGGAAAATAAGTAGATTTCTTGTCTCGCGCGTACCTTACCCTGCCTGCCTGCGGGTGAAGGTTCTTTTGAGCTAGACGGCGCCTGGTCCTCTTGCTCTCCCCTGAAGCAGGACCACGGAGCCGGAAGAGTCCCCGGAGCTGGGATAGCAGGCAGTGAAGTGGAGGCTGCGGTTTCCAAAGAATCCCTCTGACCGGGAAGTGCACCTCCCTGCCCCCTTGGATCTCTTGTTGTGAGTCGAGAATCTGGAGAACAGGGAATGTCCGTTCTCATCTGCAACCTGGCCTTTCTCAGCCTCTGACTCAATTTCATGAAGTGACTATTGTCATTCTTTTTTTTTTTTTTTTTTTAAGAGAGACAGTGAGAGAAGAGAGAAACAACTTTATTTAATTTTTCACTTGGCTTTAGTTGCTCCAACACTTAGTTGTGTACGTGGTGCTGGGGTTTGAACCCAGGTCCTCGTGCTTGCCAGGCAAGCACCGAAACCGCTGAGCCACCGCTCCAGCCCGATTATTGTCATTCTTATTAATTACAAAAATTATTCAGCTTAAACTCATTTTAGCCACGTGAAACAGGATATGCCATTTAATTACCAGTCGTTTCTCAGTTGTGTTCCAGTTTGAGACCTTAGTCAGTTAATGAGTGAAATTTCTTCATGTGTTAACTGTATATGTGGGGAACCGCTGGTTTGATACCTTGGTAGGGATATGTAGCTTTACTCTGATGCAGCTCCATCTCTATGGTTCTTCACTAGAATCCTTTTATTTGTTGGTGGTTGTGTTCATTGAAGTGATAATGTACATAAACTCTTTCAGAAAGTTCCACATCAAGAAGGGAAACTTACAGGCAAACAACAACACAGCATGACAGTTTCTGATATGTACAGTGTGCCATCAGGACCCCAGAAGACAGAGAATAAAGAGTACTAGGAAGCCTTGGGGGAAGCCTGGCTTGGTGCAGGCCTGTAATCCTAGCAACTCAGGAGGCAGAGGCAGGAAGAGTGCAAGTTCAAAGCCAGCCTCAGCAACTTAATGAGACCCTGAGTCAAATAGCAAGACCTTGTCTCAAAATAAAATATAGAAAGGGCTGGGAATGTGGCTCAGTGGTTAAGTACCCCTGGGTTCAATTCCTGGTACCAAAAAAAAGTATTAGGAAGCCTTCAGAGTGTAAATGATATTTGTGCAGCTTCTTAAAGGATAGTTAGGCATTGGCTAGCAAGATGAGAGATTGAAAAAGCACCTCAAACTGAGAGGTAAAAGGTTATGCGGGAAAATGGTGAATTTGGAGAATGGCACATCATCATGTTCAGAGGTCTTTTTGAGGGCAGCGGTGGAAGCCATGTCTGGAGAGGTTAGCAGGGGCCAGATTGTGATGAAAGGGCCCTGTAACCTCCCTGAGGAATGAGAGCATCAGGAAGTAAATGGGAAAGGGAACTTTGAAATCCTTTGGCCCCACCCAATTTTATCACATAAGAAAACTGAAAGCTAGATTACTTAAGGATTTGACTAAGGTCACTTGGCATCAAGAAACATAACCTATGATATTTTTAATATGTTGGCCAAAACTTGTTGGCTTTCTCTTAATATTGACCTTATTATCTTTTTTATACTTTTTGTTTTGAATATACTGCCATAAAGGAAATACCTTAGTTGGGGGGCATCACAGGCTGTGTACCCACACCAACTGGGAAAAAAGTGAGTTCTAACCATATTTTGTTTTTGTTTTGGTTGGTTTGTCAGCATTTAAGAGGCCACAGAGCACAAATCAGTGGTGATGACAGACCCTGTGTTGGACTCACAGCCAGCCAATGGTACTGTGGAGATGGATGGACTGTGCCCTGAGCTGTTGCTGATCCCCTCACCTCTCTCTGATCGTGGAATTCTGGGGCCTGTCCAGAGCGCCTGTCCTCCTGGGGTCACTGCACCTTTGCCTGCTGACCCTGGCTGCCTGCTGGTAGAGGCCACAACTAATGAAGAAGGCCCAGGGAACATGGAGATCATTGTGGAAACAGTAGCTGGAACCCTGTCCCCGGGAGCTCCCGGAGAGACCCCAGGTACAAACAGTTGCTAGCAGGCCAGTGGGACAGGAGGCTTTGAGGTTCTGTGTGTTCTATTTTTATCCTTCTGTGTGAATATGATTAGAGCACAAGGTAGCATGTTATTTTTATACTTTGAGATGTTGTAATTTGGTTTGCAGTTGGTTCAGTTGATGGAAGGCTGGCAAATTACTACACAACCTTGAACCACACTTTTGGCAAAGTCTGTCTTAAAAAGACTTCTTGTCTGCTAGGCTGACCTTTCTGACATCTCCAGCCAATTCTGGTTTGTCCTTACTTTTAAGTCTGCACAGATTATTTCCCCATATTGATCTTACCTCCCAGAAACTGCAGCCAGGGATTAGGCTAACGGCCCAGCCTGTCTCTACCATCCTGAACTTGTCAGGGCTTTCCAAAGGTAACTGTTATTTCTCTGCCCTAATTTCCTGTGCAGAACATGTTTTACTCATTCAAAGCATGTTAAGAGAATGAGTTGAGCTGGGCATGTTAGTGCACACATGTAATCTCAGATACTCTGGAGGCTGGGCAGATTGGAGGCTTGAGGCCAACCTGGGCAACTTGGTGAGACCCTGTCTCAAAATTAAAAAGAGGACTGGAGATGTAGCTCAGTGGTAGAGTGCTTGCCTAGCATGCACAAGGCCCCAGGTTCAAGTCCATCAAAGTACTTCAAAATAAAAAAAAGGTATTGAGCATTTGTATTTGACTGGGTAGAAAGATTCTCCCCTTTATTCCTATATCTGTGACTTCTATTTCTGAAACTTCCCTATAACCCTTATATTCCAGCTGAAGTTGTAGTTTCATCCCTGGCAGTGTAGTGTAGTGACAAAGAATACTTGGAAAGATTGACTAATTTGACCATATAGTGTTTCTAAACATCTGCGGTAAAAGAACAACAGACCCCCCCAAAAAAAGCAGTGAAAAACAAGCATAGGTAATGTATAAGAAAGAATTAAAAGTTGGTACAATAAGAAAAATAAGTTTTTTTGTTTTGTTTTTGGGGGTTTTTTTGTTTGTTGTTGTTTTTAAATGTGAAGAAAGGGGGATTGAGAGAGAGCAAGAAAGACAGAATAAATTTTTATTTAGTTTTTCATCTGGTTTTCATTGCTCTGACATTTAGTTGTGTATGTGGTGCTGGGGTTTGAACCCAGGTCCTCACATATGCCTGGCAAGTGCAATATCACTGAGCCACTGCTCCAGCCCCAGAAAAATAATTTTTGTTTGTTTGTTTTTGTTTTATAAAGAGAGAGAGGGACTGTGAGAGAGAGAGAAAGAATAAATTTTATTCGGTTCCTCATGTGGCCTTTGTTTCTCTTGACACTTTGTTTTGTAGGTGATGCTGGAGTTTGAACCCATGCATTCACGCGTGCCAGGCAAGTGCCATAACCACTGAGCCACTGCTCTGGCCACAGAAAAATAGTTTTGTTTTTTTAAAGAGAGGACGAGAGAGAGAGAGAGAGAGAGAGAGAGAATCAATTTCCATTGAGTCTTTCACATGGCCTTCGTTGCTCTGACACTTAGTTGTGTACATGGGTGCTGGGGTTTGAATCCATGTACTTGAGCATGCCATGCAAGCGCCGCAACCACAAGCCACCGCGCCAGCCCAGAAAAATAGTTTTTAAGAAAATGAAAACAAGGGGCTGGAGCAGTGGCTCAGGAGTTACAGCACTTGCCTGGCATGTGCAAGGACATGGGTTCATGTATACAACAAAGTGTCAGAGCAATGAAAACTATGTGAAAAACTAAATAAAGTTGATTCTCCCCTCCACTGTCACTCTCTCTTTAAAAAAAAGAAAGAAAGAAAGAAAGAAAAGAAAATGAAAAAGAGCCAGCCGTGGTAGCAAACACCTGTAATCCCAGCAACTTGGGAGGCTGACAGGAGAATAGCAAGTTCAAAGTCAGCCTCAAGTCAGCCTCAACAACTTAGGCCTAAGCAGCTTAGTGAGACCCTATGTCCAGATAAAATATAAAAAGGGGGGCTAGGATGTGGCTCAGTGGTTAAGTGCCCTTGGGTTCAATCCCTGGTACCCCCCCCCAAAAAAAAAGAAGTGAAAAAGAAATCTACATTCAGTTTACTAAAGAAATAAATAGAATCAATAACCGTATGGAAGGATGCTTAACCTCACATAAGTAAATTCCATAGTTAAAAGTAACTATATGAAAAAAATAAAATAAAAAAAATAACTATATGAGAGGCTGGAGCTGTGGCTCAGCAGTTGGAGCACTTGCCTGGCATGTGAAAGGACCCGGGTTCAACCCCAGCACCACATACACAACTAAGTGTTAGAGAAACAAAGGCCAGATGAAAAAATAATTAAAATTGATTCCTCTCCCCACCTCCACTGACTCACTCTCCTTCTCTCTTTAGAAAAAATTAAAAAAAAGAAACAACTGTATGAGCTGGGCACAATGGTGCATTCCAGTAATCTCAGAGATTTGAGAGGCTGAGGCAGCAGGATCACAAGTTCAAGGCCAGTCTCAGTAACTTAGCAAGATCCTGTCTCAAATTAAAAACTAAAAAGGGATATAGTTTAGTGGTAAAAGTGCCCCTGGGTAAAATCCCCAGTGCCAAAAAAAAAAATTATGTAATAGCTAGTGTTGGTGAGTCTGTGAGGAAATATATTCTTACAACTTATGGAGGATATAAATTAGTGTCTTTTTTTTTTTTAAGAGAGAGAAAGACAGAATCAGTTTTATTTATTTTTTCATGTGACTTTCATTGCTCAGACACTTCATTGTGTACGTGGTGCTGGGGTTCGAACCTGCGCAACTTGCGCATGCTAGGCAAGCTCTGTAACTGCTGAGCTGCTGCTCCAGCCCCAAATTAGTATCTTTTGAAGGTGATTTTTAGCTAAACAGCAAATTTTACGATGTATACAATGTGCATACTCTACCCAGTGATTCCAATCTAGGTAGGAATCTGTCTTATAGGAGAGTACACATGTACACAGGGACAGTGATGTGTAGGGCAGCTTTACTTATATTGGTTAGAAACATCTTACCCGCCATAAGTTAGAGCAGAATTTCATTTTATCAGTGTTCTGAAATTCCATGAACTGGACAAAAAATTGAAATTTCATAGATAAAAATGTCTTTGTAGCAAGTGAAAAAAAAGGGGGGGGCAAATTACAGGAAAATGACCAGAAAAAGGCCTGAAAGAAGCTAGGTATTGTGGGATACATTTGTACTCAGTAGGCTGACAGGAGGATCATGAATTCCAGGCCAGCCTAGGCAATATAACTAGACCCCCATCTTAAAAAAAATTGAAAGGATAGAGACCAGATGATATGGGTGGTTATTCTTTGTATATTTCTGTAGCACTTGAATTGTTGCACTGAAATTTTTTAAAAGAGAATAAGAAAATAATAAAGAATAAAAGAACCAACAGAATAAATGTAGGACAGACTTGGGCTCTAGTCATGACTCTACTGCTAAGAAGCATGGTGGCCTTAACTTTGTAGAATCCCAAGCCTTTCTTCTCATAAAGCAGTTTGAGGTCTGTGTTATTAAGGCCTTATCCATTGCTTTAAAAATGGTAGATTATTACAGATATGATTGGGCTCATCTCAAAAAGAATGGTCTCCATTTTATAAATTCCTATGGCTTTGAAAATTTCTACAGAATTTGAAAGTGACACTATATCATTTGTAATTCAGATATTCTCTCTAGTTTGTCATTGTTCTCTTTTGGAAGTTTCTAATTTTTATTTGAGCAAAATTATTGCCTTAATGCTTCCTGGGTTACATTGATGTTTATTCAATTAATATATTCATTCAACACTAATCTTGTGCCAGGTATTGTGCTAAATATTAGGAATCCAAACACATGTACTGGACTGTCCTTGATGTATGGCTTACAGTCTGCAGAGCCAGGCTTGAAGTCCATTTGCACTCCGTGAACGTGAACAGATTCACCTGCATTTCTACTAGTAACTAACTCCTACAAGTCTTGTTCTGTCTGAATCTATGCCTTTCTCTGTCGGTCCTCTGCCTGCAGGTGTCCTGGTAAAGGTGGTGGAGGTGTACTTCTGTGAGCGCTGTGAACAGAGCTTCGCAGAGCCCACTCTGCTGTCTCTGCACCAGTGCAGTGAGACCCACATACAGCCTGTGCAGGGCCTGTCTAGCCCCCCGGGCTCTGTAGAGCTGCCCTCCAGCAACCTCACCCTCCATGGCCCTTTGCAGGGCGAGAACCCAACAGATAGCCCCCTGTCATGTCCTGTGTGTAGACAGGAGTTTGCCCAACCTCAGGCCCTGAAGAACCACTTCAAGATTCACCGATCCACTCCTGACACCTTCTCCTGTCCAGAGTCTGGCTGTGTGTTCTCTGCTGAAGAGCGCAAGGGTCTGCAGCACCACCTGAGGCAGACCCACAGAGCAGTTCCTGTGCCATGTTCTTTCCGGGGCTGCCCCCTGCTTTTTGGGAGCCAGCAGGGCATGGAGCTGCACCGGCAGGCCCATTACCCTTTCCACTGCAGCCAATGCAGCTTCATGGGCTCCAACATCAAACTCTTCCGGCAGCATCAGCGGAGCCATGGAGCTGGGATACAGGGAGAACTTTCTGCTGTTCAGGGCCTTCCATCGCAGGAGCTGCCATCAGGTATGAAGCCAGGGATCCAGCAGTCCCCTGCTTGGAATGTAGCCACAGTTGATCTTACAGAACAGATACTTGTTTCCAGGGCCATGAGTATGCTTGAGTATAAGGGAATCTAGACAGTAACTCAGGAGGATAGAATTACTGATTGACATGGAAAGGCATCTAGTAATCTTGACCCATTTGTAATATATGGAACAAAGAGGAAGTCTTTCTTCATCACACTGAGTGAAAGTTGACTTAGGCTACATGTGATCTGAAGTTACTTAAGCAACATTCTCTCCCGATCCATTTCAGAACTTGCTGAGGGCAGGGGCTAAAGCGTTGGCTCATGGCTCAGCGGCTACGGCGCTTGCCCAGCATGTGCAAGTACACGAATTCAAACCCCAACACCACATACACAACGAAGTCTTGGAGCAACAAAGGCCACATGAAAAACTCAATAAAAAATGTTTCTCTCTTTCTCACTGTCCCTCTGTCTTTAAAACAAAACAAAACAAAACAAAACTTACTGAGGGCAAAAGTAAAAGTGCCAGTAGAATGCCTGTAGACTCCCCTTCGGAGCAAGTGAGATGGGGTAGAAGAAGCTGGGGTTATTTTTAAAAGGAATCTTCAAAGGGTTGGTGCTTTATTAATTCCTGATCCTTTAGTCTCAAAAGGACAACAACAACAACAAAATCCCTAGCATTGGGTGAGTGGAGGACAGGAGAGAAAAATGGGCCCAGAAGAGGATGGAATTGTGATGATTGGTTGCTGAGACCCACTTAAGCTTTAGTGCCTAAAGGAAGATCATTTTTCTGGGAACCAGCATACCTTTTTGTCTGAATCAGCTGTTAGGAGATAAAAGGGATAGATTCGAGGGGCAAAATATGATCTTGAATCACTGGTTTGAATTTCTTTTCGGGGTTTTTTTTTTTTTTTGAGGGTGTGTGTGTGTATGGGTTTGTTTGTTTTTAAGAGAGAGGGACAGTGAGAGAAGGAGAATCAGTTTTATTTGGTCTTTCATATGGCTTTCATTCCTCCAACGTTTCATTGTGTACGTGGTGCTGGGGTTTGAACTTGGGTCCTCACACGTGCCAGGCAAGCACAGTAACCGCTGAGCTACCACTCCAGCCCCGATTTGAATTTCTTAATAGAACAATTGAACCATCAGGGTATGTTCACCTTCCCTGAGCCATCCCAGGGATGGAGGCCTAAACCAAAGACGCGCAATCTATTCCTCTTTACCTCTCATACCATACCCTATCATGGTGACCTCAAAACTCTGGCCTTCAAGGGATCTGAGGGTGCTGTTATCTGAGGCTTGATTTACATTAGAGTGGATTACTACTGATAGCTTAGCTCTTCATCTTTATATCCCTTTCTCCAGTGGAAATACACTTATCTATTCAGAACCCAAAAAGAGTAGCATTTAGAGCTTTTATTGGCTGTTATGGACTTCATTAAATTTTATGTGTCTCCAGCTCCCCAGCTGTCTCCAGGAGAGAAAGAACCTTCAGAGGAAGCAGGTACAACTTTGCCTGGGCAGGAGTTAGCTGAGGAGGAGGATGTAGAGGAAGAGAGTGGCACCCAGAAGGACTCCCAGAAAGCCCTGGTTACAGGCCAAGGGACTCAGCAGTTGAAAGGTAACGACGTGACTAAGCTTGAAGCTCTTGGTGGTAGGGAGGTATAGATATGGAGAAGCTGGCTCTGAGGCTCTAGGGTTTGGGTTTCTAAACTTTGGTTTGGATCCTTCTGTTCAACCTTGACTCGAAAGTCAAGTTTTAGTGGGAAAATCATAAACAGGCCAAGATTTCCAGTAACAGAGTAGAGGTAAATAGAATTTGCTCTTCTAGCCTGGTTTTCCTCAAGAAAGAGGGAGTGATGTATAAAGATGCCAGAGGTTATTGATTACTAGCATCCAGCCCCTTTTACCTGGCATTGAGCCTCCTAAGATTTTTTTCTGAATCTTTGCTTCTCAGGTTTACAACTCAGTAGACCATCTGAAACCCATCTAATAGAGAGCATATTTACTGTCAGATGAATAGGAAGAATCTAACTATATTTATTACCAGCCCTCTTATCTAGAGCCCAGTGAGCCAGTGTTTAGAAGAGTACTTTACCTTCCCTTCTGCTCACTCCTTTGGGGCTCTTCTAACCAACCCTTCTGACCTCTCTGCCTACTTCTACAGCAGGCAAGAACAAGAAAAGCAGGAATGGTCCATCCAGGTTGTTCTTTTGAGCTTCTCTAGAAATAGGTTCAGGAACAGTGGATGACTGAGGGAAGCATTTGAAACAGGCTACTGCAAGGTCTGAGAAATCCTTGTGTTTTGGTTTCTCCCTCTTCTTTGAGGCTACAGTATTTGAGACTCTACTGTTTGGTTTCTTGGAGAGAAGCCACACAATGTTTGCTTCTGGGCAAACTGGGGCTCTCCCATTATCTGCCCAGCCCCTGAACTGTTGAAGAACATTGCAGTTACCTCTCTGCGTTCCACCCACCAGGGGATGTGGCTTCTAGCACTGAGTGCCTCTTCAAGACACACATGTGCCCAGAGTGCAAGCGCTGCTTTAAAAAGCGGACCCACCTGGTAGAGCACCTACATCTCCACTTCCCAGACCCCAGCCTCCAGTGCCCCAACTGCCAGAAGTTCTTCACCAGCAAGAGCAAACTCAAGACCCATCTGCTGCGGGAGCTGGGTGAGAAGGCCCACCGCTGCCCACTGTGTCATTATAGTGCAGTGGAAAGGAATGCACTCAACCGTCACATGGCCAGCATGCATGAGGATATTTCCAACTTCTACTCAGACACCTATGCGTGTCCTGTCTGCCGGGAGGAATTCCGCCTCAGCCAGGCACTCAAGGAGCACCTCAAGAGTCATACGGCAGCAGCTGCAGCAGAGCCCTTACCCCTGCCCTGCTTTCAGGAGGGCTGCAGCTATGCAGCCCCTGATCGCAAGGCCTTTGTAAAGCACCTGAAGGAGACCCATGGGGTACGGGCTGTGGAATGCCGCCATCACTCGTGTCCCATGCTCTTTGCCACAGCTGAAGCCATGGAGGCCCACCACAAGAGCCACTACGCTTTCCACTGTCCCCACTGTGACTTTGCCTGCTCTAACAAGCACGTGTTCCGCAAACACAAGAAGCAAGGCCACCCTGGCAGTGAAGAACTGCGCTGCACCTTCTGCCCCTTTGCCACCTTCAACCCAGTGGCCTACCAGGACCACTTAGGCAAGATGCATGCCCATGAGAAGATCCACCAGTGCCCTGAGTGCAATTTTGCCACTGCCCACAAGAGGGTGCTCATCCGACACATGCTGCTGCATACTGGTGAGATGGCTTTCCATTAATGTAATAATGATGGTAAGGATGATGTCTAGCATGAGCTTTCACTGTGTGCATGAAGGGCCTTACATTGTTTCACTAACCTAGAATTCTTTTTTTTTTTTAAAGAGAGAGGGAGAGAGAGGAATTTTATTTATTTTTTCATTTGGCCTTTGTTTCTCTGACAGTTGTGTATGTGGTGCTGGGGTCTGAACCCAGGTCCTTGCATATGTCAGGCAAGCGCTCCAACTGCTGAGCCACCGCTCCAGCCCCGACCTAGAATTCTTGAACACTGCTTTAGTGACTTAAGATTACAGATGAGCCATAGGTTGGGTGTCACTCATTTAATAAAGCGGCCAAGCTAGGATGTGACTCTAGGCAGTCTAATTCCAGAGCCTGTGCCCCACTACACTGTTGTGCCTAACCGTTAGGCCCCTGTCCAGTCCTGCCCAGCTCTAGTCAGGCATGGGAGGATGACCACAGTTTGTTAGAATAGAGAAACACAGACCAGGACAGATGCCTTCCTTTTCTATTCAAGTTTGGGGTGTGCTGTGAGAGACAAGGTAAGATACAGGGTGACTAAACCATGCATGCACATGGCCTTCCATAGTTGGGGCATCTGTGACACTGAAACAAGGTTATCTCTAATGACCTGGAAGTTGAACTTGTTTCTCCTCAGTGTTAGTTGCTTGCCGGCATTCCTGATGCTTTAGATAACAACAAAATCATGCTTCCTGCTACAGCCTCATCCCGTTTGTGATCTACACAAAGACCAGTGGATCAACAGGACATTAGGAAAGTTTCCACCATACCAGGCACAGTGGTGCACACCTGTAATCCCAGTGACTGGGGAGGCCAAAAGGAGGATCACAAGTTCAAGGCCAGCCTCAGCAACTTAGTGAGACCCTGTCTCAATTTAAAAAAAAGGACTGGGGATGCAGGTCCGCAGTAGAGCACTTTGACCTAACACGCATGAGGCCCTATGTTCAATTTCTACTATTCATTTGGGAAGACAATTTTTAGACAGTTTGGGGCACAATGCCACTGTTTTTCCCCATTGAACAGTTCATTTCTGTACATGATTTAGTTACAAAATCTCTGTTTCTGAGGCCTTTCCTAAACCCTGTGTCTGCATAGTATTGTACAAGTTTACAGAGTTCTTTCATGTGTACTATCCCATTTGATCCATAACAATCTTGTAAGCAAGACAGGTAAGGATGAAAAAAGAGGCAATCTATGAGAAGTTAAATTTAGATCTACTCTAAGATCTTACAGCTAGTGTCAGAACCAGAAGCAGCATGCCATGTTGCTTGCCTTTGTCACATGAAAGGGGGTTGGGTAGAACACAGCCCCCAGCCTCTTTTTTTTTTTTTTTTTTAAGAGAGAGAGAGAGGGACAGCGAGAGAGAGAAAGAAAGAAACAACTTTATTTAGTTTTTCACATGGCCTTAGTTGCTCCAACACTTAGTTGTGTACGTGGTGCTGGGGTTTGAACCCGGGTCCTCGTGCTTGCCAAGCAAGCACCGAAACCGCTGAGCCACCACTCCAGCCCCGGCCCCCAGCCTCTTAATGCCAGGTCTTGACGAACTACTTAAATAGCTCATCCTTATCCTTATTCTCTCTGGGCACTACTGACAACTTTGGGATATCTCATTTAATATTCATATGAGCCATATGACATCAGTGTTTTTGTTGCCCCCTTTCTGGAGACAAGAAAACTGAGACACATGGTGGAAACCACCACTTAATAGCTCTGTGATTTCTCTGTATCTCAGTTTTCTCATCTATAAAATGTGATAGCACCTGCCTCATAAGCATGTTGTAAAGATTCAGTGAGGAAGCATTTTTATAAATTGCTGGGAAAGGTGCCTGTGCCATAGTGGGCACTATATAAATGTTGGGCATTAATGCCTATTACTTTATTGGAATCCAGAGTAGAGTTTTTCTGTTGGTTTGTTTATTTGGTAGGAGGGATTGAACCCAGGGTGCTCTACCACTGAGTTACATCCTCAGCCCTTTTTCTTTTCTTTTCTTTTGAGACAGGGTCTCACTAAGTTGCTAAGAGTGGCCTCAAACTTACAATCCTTTTGCTTCAGCCTTCCCAATTGCTGGAATTACAGGCGTGTGCCACAGCACCCAGCCACTCAGAGTTCTTAACCACCATTCTATTGCTAATTTCTTTCTCCATTCCAAAACAGAAAGGAATTGGTCTAAATGGAGCATTTGGTCTTTAATGCCCACAAGTCATATAACAAATCGGCCGTGGACTTTAGAGCTAGTTTTGAAAAGCTCAGCCTTTACTTTCTCCTCTTTGTGTGGAAGTTGGGGGAATACTTGTGTGACAGAGCTGTGAAGCAGCCTTGTTTGCTGTGAAGTTTTCAATATCTCAAGTTACTCATGAAGCTTTTGCTCCTGCCTTGGCATCAGGGCAAGCTTGCTAGAGGAAATGGTTTGGCCACACACTTGATCTGTGTCTGACATGTGTCCTTTACCCTCTCATCTCCACTCCCCATATAAGGTGAGAAGCCTCACAAATGTGAGCTATGTGACTTCACCTGCCGAGACGTGAGCTACTTATCTAAGCACATGCTCACCCACTCCAACACCAAGGATTACATGTGCACTGAATGCGGCTATGTCACCAAGTGGAAGCACTACCTCAGTGTGCACATGCGAAAACATGCAGGAGACCTCAGGTACGAACACACACGTGCCTCATTCCTATCCTAAGAATCTTATGCTAAGCTAGCCTTCTTTTAGATCCAACTTCTGGCCCCATTGCTTTTTCCGTTCCCTGGAGATTCTCCTTCTAATTCCTATCTCTGCTCCCACCATCTCAATTCCATTGCCTACAAGAGGCTGGCCCCTGGGCCTATAGCCCAGTCTGCATGGTGAGAACTCTCTGCACCCAGGGGAGGGACTCTAGATCTAGAGGATAGACCTAGAGACTGAAGTGTACTTGAGTTCTCACAGTCTGGTCCTGGGAGAGTGGATAGGATCTGTACTTTTGGTGCCAGACCTGGCTATTTCCAAATCCAGGCAGCTAGCTAAAGTTTTCATGCTTCCATGGGAGAATGGGAACTGGGCATAGAAACCTGTCCCCAAGTGCTGTGTTTATGTCAGCACTTTAGCACTCGACAGTGTATGATGCTGACCCGTTATTACTTTCCTTTAGGAAGCATTATAGAGTAGAGATTTGAACAAAAGTCCTGAAGCTAGACTGTCTGTGGTTCTTACTTTGGAACCAACCTCAGGCAGGTTATTAACTTCTGTGCTTTGACTTCCTCGTTTATAGAACAGAAACACCCATTTCATGGGGTAGTAGGAAGGAAGGTTAAATTAGATGGTGCATGTATAATATGGAGTTTAGTGCCTAGCCAATAGAAAGTATTCAGTGACTGTTTGCTGTTATGATTGACTTACTATTGTGATCACCCTCTTTCCCTCCTTGTCAGATACCAGTGCAATCAATGCTCTTATCGCTGCCATCGGGCTGATCAACTGAGCAGCCATAAGCTAAGGCACCAGGGCAAATCCCTGATGTGCGAGGTGTGTGCCTTTGCCTGCAAGCGGAAGTATGAGCTGCAGAAACATATGGCTTCCCAGCACCACTCTGGCACACCAGCCCCACTCTACCCCTGCCGCTATTGCAACTACCAGAGCCGCCATAAGCAGGCCCTGCTTAGCCATGAGAACTGCAAGCACACCCGTCTCCGTGAGTTCCACTGTGCCGTCTGTGACTACCGCACGTTCAGCAACACCACACTCTTCTTCCACAAGCGCAAAGCCCATGGCTATGTGCCTGGGGATCAGGTGTGGCAGCTCCGTGATGCCGGCCAGGAGCCAGAGGGGGTAAGGCCGTGCCTGGTCCCCCCACCAGACTCAGAGCCCTCAAGCCTGCTATCTGCTCAGCCTGAGGGGACAGACCATGAGCCTAAAGTGGACCCCAGCTTGGATCAGGCCCTGCCAGAGACAAGGAAAGAGGTCAGCACTAGGAGACAAGATGGTAGTGAGGCTTCCCACGGGAATGACTTGATTGGCAGCTCTAGCCCAGCAGAGGTAGAAGAAGGTGGCTGCACGCTACACTTAGAGGCCCTGGGGGTAGAACTGGAACCTGTGGCTGAGCCACCCCTAGAGGAGCTCACTGAAACAGGCCCTGTGGAGTTCAGGCCCCTGGATCCCTCAGTGCCTCTGGGACTGGAAGGACCAGTACTATCCAGCTTTGAAGGTGTTGGAACTCCTGGCTTAGGTGCTGAAGAGGAGCCCATTCTGGAGAAACCAGTGTGTGAGTCCCCCGGAAATCCTTCATCCTCAGAGGAGGCCCCTAACAGCTGGACAGGAACCTTCAAAGCATCTGCATCTGCAGAGACGGCACCCTTGCCCCAGTTCCCTGAATCGGAGTCATTACTCAAGGCCCTACGGAAACAGGACAAAGAACAAGCAGAGGCCCTGGTGCTGGAGGGGCGGGTGCAGATGGTAGTGATCCAGGGAGAGGGGCGAGCCTTCCGTTGCCCGCACTGCCCTTTTATCACTCGCCGGGAGAAGGCCCTGAATCTGCACTCCAGGACGGGTTGCCAGGCCCGCCGAGAGCCCCTGTTGTGCCCTGAGTGTGGGACTAGCTTTAAGCAACAACGAGGCCTTAGTACTCACCTGCTGAAGAGGTGCCCTGTTTTGCTTAGGAAGAAGAAGGGCTTGCCTAGTTCAGATTGTCCTATCTCCCTGCATCCTCAGCTCCCAGGCACCCAGGCCTCAGAGGATGCCAAAGGTGGGAAGTCCCCACCTATACCATTAGAAGTAGAAATGTTGCTTTCAAAAGATCCTGCTTCTGAGCTTCCCAGGGAACCAGAGGTAGAGGAGCCTCTCACCACACACTCCGTCTCCCAAGTCCCTCCAATAGGAAACTCCACATCCACAGAGACCCCTGAGAAGTTCTACTTTGAGCAGGGCAAGTTTCACTGCAACTCTTGCACATTCCTTTGTTCTCGGCTCTCCTCTATTACCTCTCATGTGGCTGATGGCTGCCGAGGGGGACGTAGCCGGGGAGGAAAGCGAGTTTCCCCCCAAAACCAGCCTCCTCTTTCCCCCCAGAACAATGAGAACTGTACTCCCCTGAGTAACGGGAGTACACCATCCAACACTGGTAATGGGGACAAAGCTCTGACTCAGAAGCAGAAAGGGGCCCTCTTTTCCTGCCCAACATGTCCTTTTCGCTGTCAGCAGGAACGGGCCCTGAGGACTCATCAGACCAAGGGCTGCCCCCTTGGGGGGTCAGGAGATCTGCATTGTGGCCTCTGCCCATTCATTGCTCCTGCTGCTGCTGCTCTGAGGCTACACCAGAAACGGAGACACCCTACTACAGTCCCAACTCGTGGGCCCCGGCCCCCTCTGCAGTGTGGGGACTGTGGCTTCACCTGTAAACAGAACCGGTGCCTGCAGCAGCATCGGCGGCTCAAGCATGAAGGGGTGAAGCCACATCAGTGTCCTTTCTGTGACTTTTCTACCACCAGACGGTACCGGTTAGAGGCTCACCAGTCCCGACACACGGGTGTTGGCCGTATCCCCTGTAGCTCCTGCTCCCAGACATTTGGTACCAACTCGAAACTGCGCCTGCACCGGTTAAGGGTACATGACAAAACACCCACCCACTTCTGTCCACTCTGTGACTACAGTGGCTATCTTCGCCATGACATCACTCGCCATGTCAACAGCTGCCACCAGGGCACCCCAGCCTTTGCCTGCTCCCAGTGTGAGGCTCAGTTCAGCTCAGAGACAGCACTTAAGCAGCATGCTCTGCGCCGACACCCTGAGCCCACACACCCTGCCCCTGGCTCTCCCGCAGAGGCCACTGAGGGCCCCCTAAACTGCTCCCGCTGTGGGCTGCTGTGCCCCAGCCCTGCCAGCCTGAGGGGACATACCCGTAAGCAGCACCCACGGCTGGAGTGTGGGGCCTGCCAGGAGGCCTTCCCTAGCCGGCCAGCCCTGGAAGAGCACCGTAGGCAGCAGCATTTCAGCCACCGATGCCAACTCTGTGACTTTGCTGCACGGGAGCGGGCAGGTCTGGTAAAGCACTACCTAGAACAGCACGAAGAGACTTCAGCAGCAACAGCAGCCTCTGATGTGGATTCTGGCCAGCCTCCTCTGCGGTGCCCCTTTTGTGACTTTGCATGTCGCCATCAGCTGGTGCTGGATCACCATGTCAAAGGGCATGGGGGCACCCGACTCTACAAATGTACTGACTGTGCTTACAGCACCAAGAACCGGCAGAAGATCACCTGGCACAGCCGCATTCACACTGGGGAAAAACCTTACCGCTGTCACCTCTGTTCCTATGCCTGTGCCGACCCCTCTCGGCTCAAGGTAAGGTCTGGGGCCATGAGGCTGGAATGGAAGGAATGCAAACTTTGGTTTCTTTGACTGGGACTCTTCCAAATATTAGCTTTGTGACTCTGGGCAAATTCCTTATTTTGTTTAAGATTCAGATTTCCTCTTCTATGAAAAGAAGATGATTACCAAACTTCATAGATTTATACAATTCTTTAATACATGCTTACCATATGATAAAAGCATATGGGGACAGCCAGATGTGGTGGTGCATGCCTGTGATTCCAGCAACTTGGGAGGCTGAGGCAGAAGGATTATAAGTTCAAGGCCAGCCTAGGCAACGTAGCAAGACCTTATCAAACAGAACTGGAGATGTAGCTCAGTGGTAAAGTGCCTCAGGGTCCAATCCCCAGTATCCCCCCAAAAAACTGGGGTGGATGATCTTGATTATAACACTAACATTTACGAGTAGTTGCCCTATGCCCAGCACTAAGATTTCAACCCTTTCAGAAATAAGAGCTGTGGACACTTATTATACCCCATTTTACAGATTAGTAAACTCAGAATTAATTAGGGGTTAGCTCACCCAATGACAGTGTTAGAGCTGAGATAGTCAGGAAAGGCTTAGGGAGAGGCCAAAGGAGTTCAGTTGATAACTAAGTGACCATTCTGGGGCACTCAGTTGGTAAGGGAAGTGTATATAGCCTGGGAGCAGGGAACAGGGTTATCTGCCAAGTTTCTCTGCCCCTGCTTGTATATCCAGTTGGTACCAAGGGAAACATCTGTTCTGCTTTTTATTCTTCCCTCTTCCAGTACCACATGCGGATACACAAGGAGGAACGGAAGTACCTGTGCCCTGAGTGTGGCTACAAGTGCAAGTGGGTCAACCAGCTCAAGTACCACATGACCAAGCACACAGGTGAGTCAGTGTGATTTTGGCTTAAAGGGTTCCTA